>JBBPQN010000169.1:0-23390 GCA_038092575.1 Boletus subluridellus | reverse complement strand
CACACCCCACCATCACCATCACCCCATTTACACCCACACCACTGCTTGGTACTGCCCCCCCACTGCACATTGCTTGTGTGCTGACCAATATGCTAATCCCACCACCATGACTACTTTTAGGTGAGTGCTGGCCCTTGCTCAGTGCTCATTGCTTGTATGCTGACCAGCACGCCTGACCATGAACACCTACCATGTTGGAATTATTATTCCATATATGATACTTACAGATTACATAAGTGATAATTACATCGCACCACATTAGTTTACCTTTACTTTAGTGACTACTAAAGTATTCTACAGGCTATGAGCCCTGCTCTTCCAAGCCCAGTAGATCACTCCTAACTCAAATTCCAGAAGTTGGAAATGCCTTTCAAAGTCAAACTTAAAGACAGCTTGAAAATTCAAGTGTCAAGTCTCAATGGACATGAGTGGCTGGAATACTGCTCAAAAATAGTCAGCGCAGTGTGGGAAGCCCAGTGTCCAACATCGGAAGCCCACTATGCTACAGTCCTAGGTATTATCAAGGCTAACTGAAGACCAGAAAATTTCTACAAGCAACAATGCCTCAAGAACTGGCAATTACAGGTGGTGAAATGACTTCAAATGGAAGTTGAGAAGGGTGAAATGCCACACAGGAGAGTTGAAGAAGACACAGCCACAGCAAGAGGACCAGCCACAGCAACCACAGCCAAAATGACTGGTGGTGGAAGTGTTACAACCTGTTAAGGTTGACCCGGGTAGGGGCAACTGTAGCCCTGATGAGCCATCCTTTCAAGGGCGAGGATGAGGGGGACTTTCATAGGAATATCCGTAGAGGTTTGACAGTGGCTTAGGAGCTCAAGGAGAATGGCATGGTATTGCCAGGGAAGTCAAGACTAAAGTACAAGGTACAAACAGAGACGGTTAAATAGGTATCGTAGCCATGCACAGACCAAGCCAGGAATAGGAAGAATATGGTGAAGGGAATGGTCTGGGCAAAGGGCTAAGGTCAAAGGGTAAAAAGTGATCTAGGAGATTGGGACAAAGGGTGAATGTACTAAGTAGGAAGTGGTCTAGATGACCGGGGCTAGGAAGAATAGGGTGAAGGGAATGGTCTGGGTGAAGGGCTAAGGTCAAAGGGTAAAAGGTGATCTAGGAGATCAGGGCAAAGGGTGAATGTACTGAGTAGGAAGTGGTCTAGATGACTGGGGTGAAGGGTGATCATTCCAAGTAAACAGGGTGGTCTAGGCTACTGGGATGAAGGGTGATCGTTCTAAGTGAAGGGGAGTCTAGGCGATCAAGGTGAAAGGCGAATATATCAAGGTAAAAGAGGTGGTCTGGATGACCAAGGTGAAAGGCAAAGGTTCAAAGGTGTTGAGTAAATGTTAGGGAATGGTCAAGCAGACCATGAATGAGGACAAAGAAAGAAGAAAGGGAATAAGAAAAAGGTGGAGGTGGATGACCCTGGATGAATCATAACACAACCCCAGTGAGCAGCCCACAAGCCAAAGTGACAAATCTGCAGGTCAACGACAAGACTGCTGACATCACACACCCATATGCAATGTGCACAGGGCCCACAAGGCCAGTGGACAAGCCAGGAGATGAGAGGGAGACCACCTGCAGTTGAGATAACAGGCTGCAACCCGAAACGAGTGCAGCCCAGGTCAGACCAAGTGGTGAGTTCATCGAAAGATGAAACAGACACATTGTGCACAGAAACACAGATGCACCAGCCCATAGGGAGGCTGGAATGGAGTGCCACAAAGCTGCAGAATGTGTTAGAATGAATCCCTGAATGGCTGGACCCAAGGGAGGAGAAAAACTCACCTTGGAGGTCTCAAGATAAGATGGATGAGCTGAACGACAAAATGGTCATACCAGGCCACTTCCACAGTGCCCCAGGATCCTTCACAAGCTGCAGAATGCAGCACTTTGCTGGGAAAAAGTCATCAAGTCCAGATAGCAGGCCAGAAGGACATAGAGGCAAGTTGAAGAGGTCAGAAGGTGTTGTGGCTGAAGTGCTGCACCAAAACAATGCAGACGACTCCCACAGCTGCCATGAATATCCTGAGGACATTAGCAACCAGCACATTGATGAGATGAAGCTGTCCTGTTGAGATAGAGGGCCAAGAGGCCATTTGTGCAAAGAGGTTGAAATGGGAGGTGACAAGGACAATTGGAGGCACCAAAACAATGGAGCAGGCATCAGATACCATAGGAGATGGTGTGGTAACAGTGGCATAATGAGCGGTGTGCACAGCAACTTGATATGAGTCAATACAAGGTGGCTAGCTGAACAGGCAGTCATGGTAGAAATTTGCATGACAGTCATCAGGAAATTTTTTAAGTGCTGGTGTTCCCAGATGTATATTATCAGCAGGTCAACAGTCTGATGAAAACATATATATGTTTACAATTACTTAGAATCTTTTGTCATAATGGCATGCAGCTTGTCATGAGATGTCTTACAGTTGCTGAAAATACAATGGTATATAATCTCAGACATACTTTTTATCCACAGATCTGATACAAATCACTCTGCTCAAGCCCTGGTACAATCCTATCAGCAAGCTTATGCATGATTTTTTCTCCAAAATACAGATTTTAGTAGGTAAGACATGATCAGGCATCACTATTACTGTCATATTGTCAACAGGGCAGAGAATGTTATGGATATGCCCCTGGATTACCAGGAGTTATTACATTAGTAAACTAGTCACAGTCCAATTGCATTTTGGGGATTTTCACTAGCCAGAGAATAGCATCAAAGCTCAAATTTATTGCAAAGCTATCCACTATTAGGAGGATGGTGGGGTGATGGCTGTAAGTTGGATGACAGTGACAGTGCATGCAAGGGCTTGGACAGCCGCTTGGTGCCCCAGTTGAACTAGGGATGAGCATGGGTATTTTGGGTGCGTGTCTGGCCTGACCTGCATCTGCACCCATGCCTGCACCCATGACAGGTCCATACCCACCATGTGGGTACTCAGAGGTGGTATGTGAGTACACACCTGGCATGGGTGTATGCTGGGGTATTCATGGTCTACCATGTGGGGGATGCAAGGGGTGATGGGGACATGAAGGTGAGGCGAGAGGGCCAGTGATCATATACAAACACAAACAGGGTGTGGCAGTGATGACAGCAAGGGCAAAGGGAGATGTGAAGGTGAGGCAAGGGCCAGTGATTGCGTATGAACACAAATGGGGATGGTGTTGGTGACAGCAAGGCAAGGGGGATGTGAGGGTGATGGTGAGAGGCAGACGAGGGCAAGTGAGGGCAAGGGCGAGGGTGGGGTAAGGGTGAGAGTGAGGGCTGGGATGAAGAGGTGAGGACAAGGACAAGGGTGAGGGTGAGAGGAACAACAACAAAATGTGCACGATTGTGCACGTCCAAGTTTTGCTTTTGCTTCTACATTCCCACCAGGCAAATGGGGAGGGACAATGATGAGGTGAGGGTGAGGGCAAGAGGAATGACAGCACAACATGTGCAATTCCACACATTGTGCTGTTGCTTCACCATGCCCACTGGGAAAAAGAGGAGGGTGGGTGAGGGCGATGGTGATGGTGGCAGTGAGAGTGAGGTCAAGGTCGCGGATGTCAGGTCAGGACAAGGATGAGGTGGGTGAGGGTGAGTGAGGGTGAGGGTGAGGGTGATGGGTGAGAGAAATGACAGCACAATGTGTCACTTCACCATCTTCACTTGGAAAATGGGGACAAGGAGGATGAATGGGAACAAGGACGTGAGGGTGAGGGCCAAAATGGGGATGAGGGCAATGGTGAGGGTGGGGCAAGGACAACTTGGGACAAGGGTTGGGTGAGTGTCAAAAAGCTGCAACTCACCACACAACTCCCATATTTGGTAATAGACCCACTGCACAGGTATGGGTATGGGTATGGATATAGCACGGCGTTACCCATACCTGTGCTCATCCCTAGGTTGAACAGTTCAGATCTTTTGTTGTTGTTGTTATGAGGGGACTCTTAGGAGGGGGTGCACCACCGAACAAGGGAGGGAAAGGGGGCAGCATGATTGGCATTGAGTTCCACATCACTAGAATTGAAGCCACCATGGCGGTAGGTGGGCAAGTAGTGGTGGTTTGAAGGTAAGGGAAGTGCTGAGTATGGACATAGTTTTTGATGAACTGCAGCTGTGCTTAGCTAGCCGAAAAGAAGTGTTGGTTTCTCGAACATGATGTATGTTAGTTGGCCTCGAGATAGGTGAGGGCAGTAGTAATTTCTGCTTCTCCTCATGCCACATCTGGACTTGCTTCTCGAACCAGGTGATCACAACCTCAATTTTGCTCCTTCGGAGAGTGAGTGTGGCAACACAGAGTCCAGAACAAGGGCTTCACAGCAAAGTGCTTCTGTAGCTTTATTTGACACAGGGTAGGGCATTGGGTCAGGAGCTAGCAATTCTGGTTCAGTGTCAAGTGAACAGTAGATCGCAGGAAAAACTGACATGGCTTTCTTGAGTTCAATTGCCCTGCTGAACTTCTCAATGGCCTTTCAGAGGTGTTGGGGATCCTATAATAGTTCACTGCTACAACATAGTCTGTCAGGCGCACTTTGATCATATCCTTGCCATGAAACACACCAGTTGTTGCAAGCTTCACCTGTTACAGTTTTACCCGCAACAATGGTACTCCAACCAGGGACGCTACTCTTCAAGAGGTCTTGCAGACAACGATCAAGTCGAGGTCGATGTTGACGGCGTTGATGACGAGAGAGACAGAGTGTGGAAGAGAGTTGTATGACAATGACCGGTCGAAGGAACCAATGAGTCTTCTCAAGAGCTCTTGTTGAGCAGAGAACCCAGGGTATGAATGAGTAGATTCAGGTTAGAGATAAGTACAAGCTCCGCTCGAACTTATATACTAGTACAGAGGTTTAGGGCCGGTCTAACCTGATATGGTAAGAGAGATTTAGGGTAGGTCGAACCGTGTCCAAGACGCGTCGCGTTGCGAGTCACATGATGAAGGGAGAAACCGAAACGGGTATAATAGGATCATTGATCGGGTGACCAAGGATCAACGAGGCAGTTCTCGGATGATAACAGGTCATTGAGGCAATGCTGGGAGATCTAGGATCAGAAGGCAATGAGCCATAGCCCAACCGTGAGGAGTCGGATCAGGAGATGATCCAGGGAAACCTCAGGGAGGATCCAGTCCTTGTGTAACATGGAAACATTATGTCCGGGTGAATGTCCAGTCAATAGGTGAGAACCCTTGGAGTCCTTGTGATGAAAGGGAACTCATCGTCCAATGGGTGAATGTCCAGTCAGAAGCAAGAGCCCATCCGAGGCGTAAGGCCGGGGATTGTCCTTTAGGAAGGGGAAATTGTAGACATGAGTTTTGATCGTCAAATGCGATCTAGTAATACAATGGGTGGTCCATGATAAGAGGGAAAAGGCATAGTGCTGCCGGGGCACGTGGTCATGGGAAGGTCATGGGTGACATAAGTCACAAAACCGTAACATCACCCCTTGAAGGGAACAATGTCATTATTTGTTGGAAGGTCACCATGCCATTCACAAGGTTGCCCAATCTGTATCATGCAACAGTAAGCTGAATGTGCAAGAACACAGATGACAGATCCAGTGTAGATGGCTTTGTGTAGTTGATTGCAACAGATGAGAAATCATTCGTAATGAAGAAGACTTGAAAGAGTAAATCTCAATGGCATCTGGTAGGGATAAGACCAACACACCCTGCCCTTGATGGGAGTAAACACCAGGATCGTCCTCATTGATTTGGATGCCATCCTCATTGCTTGCATATTGTCACTTTCCTTCATGTGCACGGTCACAAATCTCACTAGCAATTGCATAAATGAAGGGTGGGAGTGAGAGATTCAAGTGGGTTAGCTTTGCCTCTCCAAACACCCACAGTCAGAAACTTGCAGAGGTAAGCATGAACTCAGATAATTGGGTGATGTATACATAAGTGACATATGTAGACATTCCCCTCAAGTTGAGGGTCTTGGCATGACCAATATCCCATGATATTTCCTGTTCAAAAGCCTCGTTGACCAGGGTGAGCGCATGCAGGTAGTCAGCTGCCTCGAGAGCCACAAGGGCTGGCAATAATGTTTGGTTGTTTTACAATGGGATCTCGGGAAGTGTAGGAAGTGGTCCTATGGCTGAGTCAGGTAATGCATCAGATGATGCAGTCAAGAGCTCATGTTTCCTGGGTATGGAGTGTCCCATCAAAGTGCTGGACATACTCACCCTCCAGTGAATGCCATCATGCATCCTCCACTGGCAGATGGAGAGACTGTTGATGCAGCTGCCACTGGCTGGTTTCTGGGAGTGGTGCACGGCTGGAGTTTGGAGTCCAATCGCAGAGGATTCAACAGGCCATCTAACTTGATGGTATGTTGCACAGGCCGGAACTTGAGACAGGACACTAGAGATCCCCTCATGACATCTCTCATATCAAGGCTCCTTGTAGGCTCAGCTTGTTCCACATATGGTTTTCTCAGTTAAAGAGATGTGTGAGGAGAACTGGAAAACTGTCCCAACTTGGGGTTACATCAAATTGGTTAGGTTTACTGACATACAGGATTCTTTATTCTCTGGTACACCATGGAAATGAAACTGATTGGAGAGTGGGTTGGTTATGAATAACTTGTCCAGCCCATGAAGGCCAGCATGTTCAGGAGGTCGAGAAGTTAGGAACACAGCTCTGGCTTTATCTTACCTCCGACTCCTTACTTACAAACCAGCTCCACTCCATTAGTAATCCCCTAGGACTCCATAGTATATAAACCTCCACAACTCCTGTATTTCCCTTCAGTTCAAATATCAAGTTAGTTTAACTCCTACTCTCCGCTTGAGTCTCGAAGACTCTTCTCTGTACCCTCCGCTCGACTTGATGTCTAGTACGTCTTAAGTCTATCTCTGACCCTCAGTAAATTCCGGGACAACAGGACTCCTAACAAGGGTGCACCACACACGGTGAAGCCAAGTCCCATCCGCTAGACAACTCCAGCATTCCAGAGTTTGTTCCCCCTTGGAGTTTACCAGTACTTAACAGTATATTCGAACTCCCACTTGTTACGAGTCTAACCTATGGCTACACACACCACCAGATCTCAAACCCGTGCCCTAGGTGCAAATCCTCTGCCATCTCCCAGATACAATCCTCTCAGTGTCTTCGGAAGCAGCCAACATGGCCCAGAACTCGTCAGCCAATTCCGGGGCTTTTCTGCCCAACACACCCCAGGCTCTGCCTCTCAAGTGCGCCCCACTCCAGAGTCCCCTACTCCAGGAGTGCGCATCATCAAGCTTGAACTTGACGAAGATAGGAGCAAGACATCTGCCCAAACCAGTCACCGCTCTGACCACAGAGCACGAGACCCCCACTTCCCTGACTTCCCTGGAGATGATCTGTTCAACAATGATCCCGACTTCCCTGGCGATGATGACGACCCGCCTAACGACTCCGACAATGAGCATGTCTGGCAAGATACCCTCGCCCTACTCGCAAGCACCATCCAAGGCCTTGCCCGCTCCACACGTCGTCCCACCTCCGACTCTACCCCCCACACTAAAGTCCGAGAACCGGACCAGTTTGACGGGACTGAACACCACAAACTCTGGGTTTTCCTAGTGCAATGCGAATTGAACTTCCAAGACTGCCCCAAGGCTTTCAGCACAGACCACACCAAGGTTACCTTCACACAGTCATACCTAAAGGGTATGGCTCTGGAATGGTTCGAACCGGACCTTCTCCAGATGGAAGATCCCACACTCTGCCCTCTCTGAATGGACAACTTCAAGGAGTTTGTCCTCGAACTCCAGACCAATTTCGGTCTGCATGACCCCGTCAGAGATGCAGAGCACCAGCTCAACCACTTGTCCATGAAGGACACTCAGCACATCAATAAGTATGTGGTCGAATTCAATAGGATTGCTTCACAGGTCCGCAGTTATGGAGAAGGTGCCCTCCGGCACCACTTCTACAATGGTCTACCAGACCGCATCAAAGACAAAATCTCCCGCATTGGAAAACCCCTGACGCTCTTCAAACTCCAAGTTCTCGCTCAGGCGATCGACATGCGCTACTGGGAGTGCAAGTCCGAGATCAGCCGACAGACGAAGAACACCACTCAATCCTCCACATCTAAGTCCGACAAACCCTCCACTCCTGCGCCTTCCACACCTTGCCCCTTCAATGGTGGCTCCAAGGACTCCAAGGAGTCAAAAGGCAAAGGAGCATCCACCTCCGCAGCTTCGAAACCAGACTTGTCATCTAAATTAGGAAAAGACGGCAAGCTAACCAACAAGGAGCGCAAACGCCAGTTTGACAACAAACTGTGCATGTTCTGTGGACTTGCTGGCCACATGGCTAAGGACTGCCCCAAGTCTACGTCCCAGGCAGCCAAGGGCCACGCAGTGACCACAACTCCGGAAGCTAAACTGGAGGCCTCCACCTCGGAGACAAAAAAATAGCCTGCAACCTCTGTGACTCCACATGGACTGGAGGTTGCGTTGAACCCACCTGTGCACTCAAGGAGATCCGTCTCAACATGTCTGCTCTTTCAGATCCTAAGTTGCTTATGCCCTCCATCACTTTAGTATCATATCCGATCTCTCCGTTTCCCATGCTTGTAGACTCCGGATCCTCCGACTGTTTTATCGATACTTCCTTTGTTAATAAACACAGACTTTCTACCTACCCCATGCCCCCGCTTCAACTCTGCCTCTTTGATGGAACATCCAACAGTACCATTACCCAAGCATCAACCTCTCCGTCCATTTCGCAACCGGTGATATCACTCCAACGATGTTCTATGTCACTCCACTGGACTCCTCCTGTTCCCTTGTTCTAGGACACAACTGGCTCATCCAACACAATCCATTGATTGACTGGGTTACGAGCAGTATCTCTTTCCGTGCACCTGAACAGAGTGTGCCAGCACCCCCGAGCTCTCCTCTGCAGCCCCTGGAATCACTTCCTCCAGCTGACCCCACCCCTGATCCACCACGTTTCTCCGATTGCAAGGCTCCGCCCATCGCACTCGTCAGTGCACCTGCCTTCACACTGGCCTGTCGCCTCGAGGGCTCCATTCAGTTTAGCCTGCAACTCCGCCCCCAGGAGAGTGATCTCCACTCCGTTTCCCTCACCCCTCCAGAACAGGTCGACCTCTCCACTGTCCCTCCAGAATACCACAATTTCTCCAATGTGTTCAGCAAGAGCAAGGCTTCTATGCTTGCTCCGCATCGCGAACACAATCTGAAGATCGACCTTGAGGAAGGAGCATCTCCCCCACTGGGCACCACCTACTCCCTTTCCCCTTCCAAACTCGGCTCACTCTGCTTGTTCCTCGATGAGCACCTAGCAATGGGGTTCATCCGTCCCTCCTCCTCCGCTCATGCAGCTCCGGTCCTCTTTGTCTGCAAAAAGGATGGTTCACTCCATCTTTGCATTGACTTCCGAGGACTCAACAAGATCACGAAGAAAGACCACTACCCACTTCCCCACATCTCCGACCTCCTAGATGCTCTGAGCCGTGCCAAGATCTACATCAAAATCGACCTCCGGCCTGCATACCACTTGGTCTGCATCGCTGAGGGAGATGAATGGAAGACGTCCTTCTGGATGTGCTACAGCTCCTATGAGTGGCTAGTCATGCCATTCAGTCTTACCAATGCCCCCACAGCATTCCAGTGGTTCATAAATACCATCTTCGCTGATCTCCTTGATGTTTGCGTCATAGTCTACCTGGACAACATTCTTATCTACTCCGAAGACAAGGCCTCCCGCAAAGAGCATGTCTGAGAAGTCCTCCGACAACTCCGCAAACACAGACTTTATGCTAAGCCAGAAAAATGCGAATGGTCCACTGACACTACCGAGTACCTAGGCTATAACATCTCTCCCTCCGGTCTTTCGATGTCTCCAGACAAAGTCCAGACCGTGAAGGAATGGCTGGAACCTCGGAAGGTCAAGGATATCCAATCCTTCCTCAGATTTGCAGGTTTCTACTGTCGCTTTATAGCAAACTACTCCAACATTGTCATTCCTTTAACCTGCCTAACCCGCAAAGGTATTCCCTGGAACTTCTCTGACGACTGTCGCTCTGCCTTTTGCAACCTAAAGGAAGCCTTCACCACTGCTCCGATCCTTACCCATTGGGTTCCGGATGCTCCGCTGATCATAGAAACTGACGCCTCCAACTATGCTATCGCTGGTATTCTTTCCATCCGCTGCTCGGATGAAGAAATTCAGCCCATCGCCTTCTACTCATGGACGCTTTCCACTCCGGAACTCAACTACAACACCCACAATAAGGAACTCCTTGCTATCCATGAGTCCTTCCAGACTTGGCGACACTATCTTGAAGGCTCCGGCACTCCGATCGATGTTATCACAGACCACAAGAACCTAGAGTACTTCACGACCACTAAACTCCTGACTTGCTGGCAAGCCCGGTGGTCGGAATTCCTCTCCCAATTCAATATGGTCATTTGTTTCCATCCTGGACACCTAGGTGCGAAACCTGACTCCCTTACTAGACACTGGGATGTCTATCCCAAAGAGGGGGATAAGGACTATGCTCGCGTCAATCTGCACAACTTCCGCCCTGTATTCACTCAGGAGCAACTTGCTTCATCCCTCTGAGCCACTTACCTCACAGCTCCGGTCCTCCGAGCTAGCACCCTCTTCAATGTGGAACAACTCCACAGTGATATCCTTTCCACGCTTCCCTCAGATCCCCTAGCCGAACTCCACATGTCCGACCCCGCCGACTCTCGTTGGTCAGTCAATGAAGATGGTTTCCTCCATCTCGACAAACGTATCTATGTCCCCGACACTAATGACCTCCGACTCCGAGTACTCCAGTACAAACACGACCACCCACTCTCCAGACATTTTGGCCAGAACTGGACTTTGGAACTGATCTACCGTGAATACACCTGGCCAGGAATCAGGACATTTGTCAAGAAATTTGTCTCCTCCTGCACATCCTGTGCCCGCACAAAGGTTCCAAGACACTGGCCTTATGGATTGCTGAAGCAGCTCCCCATCCCAGAGAAGCCATGGAACTCCCTCTCCATGGACTTCATCGAACAGCTCCCTGCTTCCTCCGGATACACCGCCATTCTCATTGTCATGGACCGCTTATCCAAGCAATGTATATTCATCCCAACACACGATACCATCACATCTCCAGAGCTCGCAAAGCTCTTCCTACTCCATGTCTTTTCTAAGCACGGAGTTCCTTCCCACATTACCTCCAATCAAGGTATGGAGTTCATGTCTCACTTCTTCCACTCACTCAGGAAAGCCCTTGATATCCGTCTCCACTTCACCTCTGGTTACCACCCCAAAGGAGATGGTCAGACAGAACACATGAACCAGACTCTCGAGCAGTACCTCCAAGTCTATTGTAATTACCAGCAAGACAACTGGTCCGAACTCCTGCCTTTAGCGGAGTTCACATACAACAATGCTCCAAGTGCTACTACCGGAGTTTCACCATTCTTCGCCAATAAAGGCTATCACCCCAACATCACTGTCCATCCCGAGTGTGACCTCACCTCCGCAAAAGCATGAGAATACTCTGTCAACCTCAACTCCCTCCACCAATTCCTCCATGAGGAAATGGCCGAAGCCCAGAAGCCATACCAAGGACCCGTGGATGCTAGGCAAACTCCGGCACTGGACTTCAAAGTTGGTGACCAGGTTTTCGTCAAAGCAAAGTATTTCCGCTCTACTAGGCCCTCTAAGAAACTCTCCAAGAAGAACTTAGGGCCGTACACTATCATCACTCAGGCTGGTAGCCTTTCCTTCACCCTCCGACTCCCAGACTCCATGAAGTCCGTTCACCTGGTCTTCCATGTCTCTCAGCTGGAACCCTCCATTCCGAACACTATCCCGAACTGTACCCAACCTCCGCCACCTCCGGTTGAAGTAGATGGTAAACCGGAGTTCAAGATCGTGGAGATCCTCGACTCCAAGATAGACTGTCGACGCCGGAATTGTAAACTCCTGTATTTGGTATGATGGTCCGGATATGAAGGTACTGACAATGAGACTTCCTGGCTACTTGCCACTGAACTTGGTCATGCCTCCGAGCTTGTGCAGGATTATCATCTCCGGTATCCAGACAAGCCCGGACCTCACTCCGCATAACCACGAACAACATCACAAATTCAACAAAACTAAAGTACAGGGAGGGGTGCACGCATACTCTATACCTCTGACTCACTCTCTCCCTCCGTGTTGTCCTCCTCGTCTCCCTCCTCATCCTCCACCACTGCTTCCACCTTGCACTGTGCCACCACACTGCACTCTGCCTCCATGTCGGCCACCACCTCCACCACCTCCAACGCCTCCGGCCCCTCCTTCTCCATCTCTGACCTGTACACCTTCTCCATCTTCAACTTGACAAGCCGCTCCAGCAGCTCGTTTTGGATGTTGAGCTGCTGGCAGAGTCCCCTCACCAAGCTGCACAGCTCCTTAGAGAGCTGTGCAGACTGGGTGGGGGCCTCTGCGCTCGTTGACCTTCCCTCACGCAGCTCTGCCGCCTTTGATCCACCCGACTCTGCCTCTGTCCGCGCCCTTTTCCGCTTACCCCTCAGTGAATTGACCTCCACCCTCTTCCTCCTCTGCTCCAGCTTCTCTGCACCTGGCCACACACACTTCCCCTTCACCTCGATGCACGTGGTGCACGACGTTGACTTGCTGGGTCTGAGCTCGCACTTGAACCCTCACTCCACACACCACTCACACTCCGGCAGCTCCATCGCCTTCCCCTTCCCTTTGGTGGTGGTCTGCTCCACCCGGACCTGCTCAGCCTGTCCTAGTCAGTATAGGCCGAATAGGAAGGTGAGCTACTCACCTGTTTCCTGGCCTCCTCCTCGGCCTTCCTGCACTCCACAGCCACCTGCGCTGTCTCCTGCTCCGCCCTGCACTTCTCCACCTCCCTGCACTTGGCCTCTGCCTCTGCCTCTGCCTTGCACTTAGCCTCTGCTTCTGCCTCTGCCTTGTGTTTCGCCTCGGCCTCGGCTTCAGCCCTCCTCCGCTCCTCTGCCGCCTTCCTCTCCTTCACTCAGCGCTGCCACTCAGCGTACTTGGCAGTGCAGATGTTGTCCTTGTAATCGACGCACTCCGCCAGGTGTTTGTTGGACCAACTCTTGATGTCGTCGATACCGGACATGGTGGTTTGAGATGAAGAAGGTTGGATATGGCACACTGGACTTTATACGCCTCCATGTTGTTACGCTTGACCCGGGTAGGGGCGAGCGTAGCCCTAGACGACCTTATTCTGGGCGAGAGTTCGGGAAGGATGCGTAGTCTTCTGGTGATTTAGTAGCTGGTTAGGTGTACACAATGTCGAGGATTTGAGTGTAGAATCAAGGCTTAAATTAGGGAGATCAAGACTGAGGTACATGGGTGCGAGACGAGGGTTCAAGTAGGTATACTAGCCGAGCACAGACCAGTTCTAATAATGGTAACGGATGGGCAGAGGGGAGGGCTGGGTGAAGGGCTAAGGTCAAGGGTGAATGTGGTCAGGAAGACCGGGCGAAGGGTGAAGCTAAGGATGGTTAAATGTAACCACGTATAGTTAAATGACGATCTAATAGATCGGGTCGAAGGACAAATATTACTAAGTAGAGGGGTGGTCTAGACGACCAGGTCGAAGGGTGAATGTTGTACAAGGTAATGGACAAGGTAAGTGACAAGGTAATGGGGATTCCCCATAAGAATGAGAGCGCTCGGAGAGGTACGAGCGGGCGAGGGTGAAGGAAGGACAACGGAATAAAAGGAAAATGAATAGGGGTGGGCGTACCCCGGATGAATCGTAACACATGTGGTGTCCACAAATTTCAAGTTCCAACTTTGCTACTCCGCATTGTTCCTCACATGGCCTTCAGGGGTTCAGGCCTAAGAGGGGGATACTGTCATATCCTGGAAATCCAGTAAGTCCAACCCTGGTCCTCCGGACCAACTGCGCTTCTTGTACCTATGAACTCCGGTGTGTTCTCATTTGAGACGCAACCTCTGACCCCCGGACCTTGTCCATACTTACGACCCTACTTACATACATCTTCTGTTACCTCCATTCCTCCACATTAGTATTAGTTCTGCTTCAATGTCAGCAGATCTGAGCAAAAATGTGAATGCTACATACTTCTCAGGATAATCAGTGGAATAGGTGAATATCTGTGGGTAGAAGCACCACCTGACACCATCGCAACATGATATGATGATTCTGTGGTGATAGGCTGTGATGAACTCTTTGTTGAGGAGTATTTTCCACTGTTTGTGGAAGAGTTCTTGTTGGCAATATGTATGAAGGGCCTTATGTGCTTTTTCGCCTAAATATTTCATCAAAAAATCCCTAAATTTGTCCAGTAGCTGGGTGAAGAGTGAGGTTGCAGTTAAGCCAAACAGTCAAGCCGGAATACCAAGCGCTTACCACCTGGAAATATGCTGTGTGAGAACAGAAATTGTTGGTTGGTTGACATCTGTGATACTTCAACTCATTTCCAAAATACATGTAGAGTGGCCAGAGTTTAGCATCACCAAAGGTGGTTAGCTGAGTTGCATCGGACCAGAACATAAGTGCCGCCACAACATGAGGCAGGTTACAGCCAGGTTCTGGTGGCAAGTCCCAAAACCCTTGACTCGCATCAAGGAATGCAGTGGAGGTGAAGAGTTCACCATGTACCTTGATGGCATGGTCTTTGTGAGGTGGTTGCCATCGCAGTTCATATGGTTCAAAGTGGAATAGTGATGCATCAGCTGGATTTGTAATTTTTTCCTCAATTATTGAGATGAGGGACCAATGATAAAAACCAGGGATAGTGTAGTCTTTTGGCCCTGGATTCCTTGACCAACTATGAAACGGGACTGAGATCATGACTGAGGAACATTTCCATCCATCGTCCTCATCCAACCACTCTAGAAGGTCACCATTGAATTGATTCTGTCCAAGTTGACAGTCAATGGCATCCCATGCAGTCTGTGACATGGAGGAAGGTGAAAAGGATGGGTTGCCGACAATATCAAGAAGTTGCCTGAAGCTTTTCTTGGATTTCTGGGATCCTTGGTTCCAATACCAATCCCCAAGGTGCATTGAGCTCTCATTGGGGTAAGGGTGATATGGATTCTCTGGGGTTTCATTTGAGGACCTAATACTAGAGGACTCCAAGTCAGCGTGCAATGAACACATGTTCTTGACTGAATAGGGATCTTCTGGGTCATGGTGAGGAGGGGTGTCAGTGTGGTATATGTGGAACAATCCAAATTTATTCATCTGGGTCTTGAATGTCATGTGGAAAGATGAGTACAGGAAGCGAGGGGATTTCCCAACAGGGACGGATGATGTGTTGTGAGATGAAGAGGATGAATGGTTGATACCTGGCACTCCAGCAGTCAGCGGACAGGGGAATATTTCAGGAGGAGGAAGTGGTGACAGGCACTCTGGAAGCACATCCTGAAACTGCAATGGTAGTTTTTGATTGGCACTTCATGACCTTTGCAGTGTCAAGGATACTTCATGCTCCACTGGTTGCTGCTGTAGAGGCGAAGCCAAGAGTAAATTCTGTCATCAGGTAAACCACATACAGTTTATGCACCGAGTGTAATAAAAGAGGCCCTAGCAGATGTTCAGAGCCACAACTCTCACTGGAGGAACCCAGGTGCCCAGTTTCAGTGTCATCCAAACCAATCTTCAGGCTGGGAGGGCTAAGTCTGGCTTTTTTGCATTGGTAGGCTTCTTTTGCCTTGGCGAGTGCACTTGCAAGTCGTTTCTTCCCTTTGTGACATCCCTTCTGGTGGCAAGTGAATGCACCCAAGTCAGTGAAACTTTGGCCACAGACACAAGCTTGTGTGAATGAGGCCTCATTGATAGTGGCCATCTCTGCTTACAGTAAGGTTACGTACACCAGAGACAGGATGCCTTGATGCTACAATTGCAGATTGTTTTGATGCAGACTGTTATAACCTGCTGCATTCAATGGCTATGAATGTCACAGTCACTTGTCGGCACTCCAAACAGAATGGCATTGGTGTTTCACATCATACACATAAGTTACCATACTCAGAGAGGGATAAACTACAAAGAACAAAGAATACACTGTCTGCAAATTCAGCTCAATATGCCACTTATTCAGGAGGACAATAAATAAAGTGTTGATCACTAGTGATCTGCCATCACATGGGTGTCCACACTAGGCAGAAGCTCAGCACTGGCCCCACTCTGAACAGAGAAAGAGCTCACTATGGTGAGTTGGGTGACATCACAACATACTGTCCCTGCATCTTCTGGGACAGACAAGGGTTTCGCAGTCTGACAGTGTGAGTAATGGCAGTAAGGTACTGCCCCCTCACAGTATTTACTTCATTGACACCGATGACATCATGTGCTTGAGAGATTCTCTGAACCTCTGCTTTGCTGAGAGTTTGACACAGAGCACTCTCCCAATCATGGCACTTTTGTTCAGCATCCACTAGCCCTACAGCAAATGCATTCTTCATCAACAGTGCATTTTCAAACTCCTTCCTGAGAACTTCCAGAGGAGGGGATGTGGTGGCTGGAAGTTGCTAATAAAATGTCCTTGTCGGAGTATTCCAACTACAACCTGTCAAGAGTCCAACCAGAAGCTTGATAGCATCTTCTAAAGCTTTGCTATAACTAGTAACATCCACAGGCTTTGAGTCCCAATCCACCCAAAAAAGAGTATCTTTGCAAGGAGGGGAGGGAAGCAGAGAAGGTAACTTTGTATTGAATATCTAAGTACTCAGTGGTTGGGAAACCAGCTGAGGTATAACTAGGTACTTGAGACCAAAAATACTATCTGCTTAAGTAAGCCAGTAATACTAAATAAGGAATAATAAATTCCAACACTTTGCACTTTCATTCATTTGAGATGCCACTTGAGGCTGACAATCGCTCGGGGGAAGAGGTAAGGTCATGGTATAGTGTATGAATGGTCTTTTAGGGGTGTTTGACATTGCAATGAACTGAGAGTCCTGTAGGCTGAGAGCTGTTGGGGGTTAAGTGTGTTACACAGAGATTTTGATAGGCTAGTGTCACACCTTGCACCGTGACACCCAGTGAAAAGTGACCATAATTGTGTCTGGGGATAGCTGGCTATGTTTTCCTACTCGCTATGTAGGAGATCATAATGTAACATAATTCACTAGTAAAATGAGAGCGGTCTGTTATGCATGCTGACACATAATGAAGTAGATCAAAACATATGTTGTCCTGACTGTCTGAGCTCATGCCTCTGAGTTGACTGTTTCTGACGGAACCTTGTACATATGACATCTACTAGTGTATGCTATATAATGATAAACAACTCTGAGTGCTCGATGGTGTGGAATGTTGAACTGAATGGGGAGTGGGTAAAGATGAGCAATGACTGAGCGTCTTCATCAGGAAAAATGAGGAAGTATACACTGACCTATATAGGATATGTAGTCCTGTTTGTGCCTATTGACATCCCCCCTATACATAACACCATGCAGTGGCCATAATTTCTATATATGGTACCATAGCAATGAGTGATGAGTCCATCCTGTCAACTACATCACCCAATGTAGTACTTCAGCAAAATGTATTTGATAACATAGTACTCTATAGCCAATGTAATGAACTGTAGCATTCATAAACCAGTCTATTAGATCTATGGGTATAACATACATGTCGTGCTACATACACTACATGGAGCCCAAGATCTGCACTGTGGTTGATGGACAGCCACTGCTCAAGCCCTTGAACTCAACCGTTTTGACAACATTCGGAAAATATGAATGATAGAGATGAGTTGGTCACGTTTGGAGTCTCGGGCAAGGTAGAGAAGGTTGCTGTAGAGAGGATGCAGAAAGAGAGACATAAACTGTCTTGTCATAGAGTATGTGAAAAATATTTGCCACTATTGTACCAGGTCATGCACTGGTTATGGGTGTTCATGGTGGTCAGTGAGCAAGCAACAAGTGGTGGGGTTGGGGTGCATAGTTGCACGTGGTCATGCTGGTGGTGGGTATTCAAGCTGGTCAGTGTGTGAGTGGTGAGTGGTGAGGTGGGTGGTAGTACTTACTTGGGAGCAGTTGCTCATGGTGGTGGTGGTGGTGATGGGAGGCGCACGAGTGAGTGCGTAGTGCCATGGGGCATGTGGTCATACTACCAGTAGTTAGTGTGTGAGTGGTGGAGTGCACGGCACTCACATGCAATGAGCAATGAAGACGATCATCATTATGCTAGTTGACTGAAAGGCCTGAGACACGCTATACAAAGCAATACTAAATACATGATGAGGGCAGCACATGACCAAACTGCATCGATGGCTGAACCAATGGAGAACCAATACTGTCAAATAGTGTGAGTAGTGGGGTAGGCAGTACTTACTTGGGCACAGTCATGCTGGCAAGTGGATGAGCAGTGGTGTGGGGTGTGAATGTGGTGATGGTGATGGTGGGGTGTGTGGTGATGCATGGGGTGTGGTTAGGTGTGCTGGTCAGTGCACAAAAGCAATGAGCGGTGGGCATCAGCACTCACTTGATGAATGGTGAGTGGGAAAATAAATGAAGGGAGCAACATGCAAAGTTAAATCAACAGTGTCACATGTTACTTTAGGGTGGGCACAAATGCCCTTGGAGCATTCCATGTTTCTCTCATCCCCCTCGCTTACAGCTCCAACCCCACAGCCACTGCAGTGGCACCCACTCCTCATCAGTCCACTGTCCACAGCGTTTTATACACTTCCGTCCCCCCCCATTCACCTTTAACCCTATCACCTCATTGGTGTACAGCATTCCATACACTTCTGTCCCCCATTCACTTCAACCCCATTGCTGCTCCCACACCTGCCACCCCTCCAAAAACTTCGAGATGGGCACACAAGTCATGGAAGCACTGATTCCAGAAGTCTTCTGCTTGGCATCCTCACCACCCATTGCCACTGCACCTCCATCAATGACAACAACAATGACAATGACAGCTACTGTAACTCTCCAACCAGGTTTGATTGCCACATACAACACCTGAGACTTGGACATTCCATGCATCCTTGAAGCTTTCTTGTCATTTTTAACTGCTCTGTAGGAGCATCATGTCAAGATGACCAAGTTCTATGTACCTCCTACACCTAATGAAAGATACTACTACAGTTGGCTATAGAGAATTCAGTTTGTGTAGTAGTTGACACTGATGTTGGGTGTGCCTACCACTGATGACATTGCTTGACATTGGCTGTGTAGTATGTCACACGCTATGGTATTTTTTCCTTTTTCCTGATGTTAATATTCACTGGAACAGATGTGCTCAAATCAAGCCAGTAACTGATAACCAATTCAGGGATTGATATGGTACAAGGGACTCATACTATAAGTGGTGGGTATGATCAAATGATCAAGACAGATATCTAGTGTACAACGTCAACCAGGAGTAACATGAACCATTGGACAAGTGCATCCCAACATTGGCTGCGTTCTGCCAGAATTTCATCAAAAAACTTGTAGATGAGGGAGTGTTCCCACATGACAGACTGCACACAGTCCACAGTTAGCATAACTGAATGTCTGAAAGCATAGCGTGAGGGGACCAGCACATAGATTTCCACTACTATCTAAGTTGTCTAATTCAATCAGGTTCACCCAAAATAAGATGCAACTCACCCAGGCAAGAACAAACATCACTTTTTCAGTGTTAGAGAAGATTGTGGGGTCAGTAAGCATAATTTCGGATGGACTCAGGGGGTTCATGAGGGTTTTGTAGATGCCAATAAATGCACCAGAATTTGGGTTGGTGATGGTTTGGTGTAAGATATGTTGGGTGGCCAGGTTGGAGAACCAAGTGAGATGTGTGGGCTCGTGCCATGTGTGCAAGAACCGGTAATCATATGTATCATTCCAGGTGGTATTATTGTCCACAAGGCCAATGAGGTTGGGGAAAATGTACTGTATGTGTTCAGGGAAGATGGGATCTGCGAAAAGAATGGATTGTGGGAGATCTGGGGGTCCTGCGAATGGAGTAAGTAGCCAATAGCATGCCATACCCTGGTTAGGTAGGATATGGTGAACCCCAAAGCTGTGTTGAGGTTAGTATAGTTGAATATTGAGTGATTGTGTACTTACCCCAGTGATTACAATACTTTTGAGTGATAGGTCGCCATCAGGGAGACAGTCTGAGATGGTGAGTGTTGGAACTGTTTGGTTATCAGCAGTAAGGGTATGAATCAGATGAATGTGTGTACCTTCAAATCCTAATGCGTGCTGCCTTGTCAAGACCATGTTTACAACAGCTGTTACTTTCTCCGGTGCAAGCTGGAGATCGCTGCCTAGGATGGACTGGAATGGGATCGCGTTTGTTAGGATTTTGCAGGTGAGGATCAGTGTGCTTTCCTGGGTGACCGATGACCAAATGTGGGCTTGGTTCAGGAGTGTGGAATGGAAATAACCTACTGATCAAGTGACAAGGGTTGGGCTACAGTAAAGATGGTCACTTACCAGGAAGGTCCACAAAGTCGATATGATGGGCTGCCATCTCCGTATTGTGTGGTGCGGGGCTCAAAGGCAGGGAATTGATTAGTGTTTTGCTGAGTATGGATTTGAGCTCCTCGATTAAGTTGAGGGCTCCACTACCATCAGTGGTACCCAATGGTGGCGTTGTTGCCATGATTGATGATTAATGTTGGTAGATGGCAGTGGTGGTCGAGTTGCTGCATAATATTCCATATATATGAAAATGTGACTCTGTCATGCAGCCTCGACCAGGCCCAATGTCCACGAGTTGAACTTTCTGGATTTGGCTTCATTCATTTCAAAGTCCAAGCCATTATTCCTGATATGGTAGTAGACAGTCTATGGTATTACAAGGTCCTACAAGGTTCTCACTGCCCTGTCAGTGCTACCAAGGTCAATACTGGCCATCCAGTCGTCATCCAAGCCCTTGCAAGGTAATCTCAGACTACAACCTCCATTAGATGCTACAGATAGGCATGGGCAAAGTTGTCCGTCTCCCCTTCCCACTTGATATTCTTGCCATCCTCCACACCAAATGCATCCTCCCCCAGGCCAAGGTGATCATCTTCCCACTCTTCATCGCCTTCCTCAACCTGATCTAATCCAGAAGATCCTTGTCCACCAGTACTAGAGTGGATTTGCTTTCCGGGTCGATAACTATATCTGATGAGTCATCGTCACTGTCACTTTCGTCATCACCATCATACCAGTAAGGGTGGGGGTGTTCATTTCATTATCATATGCAAGAACCATGACATTGGCATGCATACATGGATTGAGAGCATCTTGACTGCAGCATAAATCATAAGTCATGTAGTTGATTCAAAGCACTTTGTGACGATATATTCAATTTTGCACAGAGCTAACCATGTTCCATTGGCACGCTGTGAATGACATTTTATCCCTGTCGTACTTGCCACCTAACAAATGCAACAATAGATGGTTTTTCAGCTTCGGGATGTAAATCTGCTAATTCAACACTGCCATCATCACATAAAGGGCACAAGCGCAGACCCTGCCTGACCTGACCAGCAACCCAGCTGATCGCACCAGTCAGAAGCCAGTAAGGGAACAATCTGCCATGATGGTTCATAGCAATTGGGAAATTGGCCACATCAACAGCCCAATGATTACGATGGTGACAGCATCACTGACAAGGGATGGCATGAACCATACTACAAACTCAAGCCTACAGAAAGGTGAGTGATCAAGTTCCCGTTACATGAACGATATGCATGCAATGGTGCATATAGCATAGATAAACAGCGCCAAATGTTCACCAATCTGTGAAGGTCAGCTTGTATGCAGCATATGGGAATGGATATCCAACCTTCTTGTTCACCCATAACAACACAATGTGACCAACCATCAGTCCTGTTCCTCTGTGTTAGCAGATGCCACACAAAAAAACAATGGACCCACCACCAAAAAATCCAGTAGAGATGTTCATCTTTCAGTGCATGGTCCAATGATGGCTGAACAAAATAGCAACCTGGACT
The DNA here is from genome assembly GCA_038092575.1 of Boletus subluridellus. Lineage (NCBI taxonomy): Eukaryota > Fungi > Basidiomycota > Agaricomycetes > Boletales > Boletaceae > Boletus > Boletus subluridellus. The sequence goes on along the minus strand of JBBPQN010000169.1, from coordinate 1,426 downwards.
TTCCATTTCATAAAAACCAATCAAGACGAGTAGCAGATAGAGGTCATATTGTCAAACTGGGGCATACAGATTTCATTGGCACCTGTTGGTCCAATGATGGCTAAACAACACAGCGACCTGGACTTTCCATGTCATGAGAACCAATAAAGATGAGTGGCAGATGAAGGTCATATCATTGAACTGGGGCATACAGATTTCATTGGCACCAATTGGTCCAATAATGGCTAAACAACACAGTGACCTGGACTTTCCATGTCATAAAAACCAATCAAGGTGAGTGGTGGATGAAGGTTGTGCAGCTATGGATTTCACTGACACCAATCATTTGCAGCGAGACCCTATAAGAATGCTTGAAAACAAGAACTGATCACCAAATTGCCATCTCTCACATTGGCAGCCTTCTGACTCACTGATCACAGAATTTCCAAGTTCAGTGTGACAAGCTGGTACTTGAATGTTATATGCCCAAACGGACAGCCACGAACTGATGCATGCCCAATCACTCTAAGCATCTACAAGGGAAATGATCCCAGTTTCAAGGGCTATTCATGTGTTATTCGTGTGCCAGTCATAAGCATGATTTCGATTGCAATAGGTGAAGTATATGGGCTTGTGGTGGGCATAGGATGCGAAAGAAGTGTGCTGTCATTCTTCAGCCATTGAATCAAACAAGTGCTTCAATTGTCCAAAGGATGTTTATTAGTCATGTGATGCGGACACACCTCACATTGCGTCACATTTTCAGGCTCTGACATGTCTCCCCTTCCTCTCTGACGCTGTCTTCTTTATAGGTAAATGCAATAAAACTAAAATGCTTGTTTCCCAGACTACTGATTTGCCTTCCACAGATGAAACACTATAAGCTAGGGATTACAAATCTCCTAGACAAAACACTATCTAGATCTACTAGTAATTGGTTGGTGAAAAACTTAGTGTAGTCAGTTATGTGGGTTGTTCACCAATCCTCAACTATTGTTTATAGATTGGGTCTTGAAGAAACACTTTAATAGTGTCTGGAAATAAGATGGTGTGGTTAGTAGTTTACACTAAGAAATGTACTAGTCAACACTTGTAAGGTTGCTAGTTTCAGGGGTTGAATTAGGGCTTGATTGAAGATGTATCCTAAAAAGGAAGTCAGTGGCTTTGTGGCACTAATCCAAGGATATGTTGAATTGTAAGAATGTAGAGATATTTCAGAATTAGCTGGAATTCAGTAGTAGTTCACTTAGTTCACTTAGATAGGTTTTTGTAACACAATCTTATTGCACAACTAAGGAGAAGTTAAATCAGGCGAATCAAACTATACTATCACTTATCCTCTTAGGTGGATAGTCAGTAGAGATAGTAGGATGCTGGTAGATTAGATTGTTGGGGATCTGTTCCTTTTAGTTGCCCTTATATGGATTTTCTCCCTAAAAGTGTCCTA
>JBBPQN010000168.1:0-23480 GCA_038092575.1 Boletus subluridellus | reverse complement strand
GCTGATCAAACTGGGCAGGGTGACCAATTTTCCATTCCTCTTGTCTTTTTCCCGGGCAGTGGGCCCCATTCACACGAAATCTCTACTATATGACAGCTGGTACCTGGAACGACGTTGCAAGATGCGATGGCCACGGAAACGGCGCAGCTTGACGCAGCATATGACAACTCGAAAGCGTTTTCTAGGTTTCTAAAGACCAGGTCGCTCGGCGGGGTGCTTCGCGAGACATCGTTCAAGCGTCGACTGAAACACAAAATTCTGCCTCAGGTGCGTACATCGTGTACGTCGGACCCTGGCACCCATACCGAATTGGCACACCAACAGAGAATCAGGATGCCAATAGATGCAAAAGCGTCAGACTTGCCTCACGTTCCGGACGACGAGACGTGGTACCGTTATGTGTGTCCATTTTTGCGTTCACGGTAAAAGAGTTCCGTTTTGTTGACCGTTCCCCCTCTTCCCCTACGACGCGAATAGGTGAGGCTCGCCAGGGTCTCGTTCACGGCGCGTTATGTAGAGCTTGTTCGTACGGTGGCGTAGCAGCTCACGAAGCTATATATTACCTACCAGGAGTCTGCTCGCTAGTCATGTGTATGATAGTTGGATTTTGTGCCCCGAAAACGGTTGTCCGACGACTTTACGAGTACCTACGTCACGCACATCTACTAATCCGCGAACCCTGTCAAGCACCACATACCATACCCGGAGCTAATGCCAGTACATACACACCCACATCGTATGTAATGTCCTGCAAGAGGCGCAAGACAGCCGCGTAGGATAGTAAACAGGCACAAAAAAGCCCAGGAATCACACTTGACATCTACATTGACCATTTGGAACAATGCGTCCCACCTTCAGCAGCCGCAACAAACGCCCCATCCATGCCGGTACCTTGACCGTGATCCGATCACGATCGCCGCCTCGTTCAGCCTGCTGTGAGTCACTGTGAGCCGCGCCGACAAACAAATCGAACAAACAACGAACCTGTTTTACGGGTTCTAGTGGTACGAGTTTGTAGACCTGGGATGGTTCGTCAGACACACTGCGCGTCGTTTCTCTACGAAACAGAACACTCACCACTATACGATTACGTGCAGCCATCCACGAAGGTCCCTCGTTTGGGGTATCGACTTTCGGCTGTGACTGGGACGTAGATCCGAAATTGGCAGGTCGACTAGACTGTGTGGAAGGTTGATCTGGCGGTTGCGAACCCTGGTTCTTGTTGGCCTTCTTGAATCTTGTCGTAAAGCACCTTTTGAGCACCGGAATGCATTCAAATGCACCAGGTTTCTTTGGACAAGGCGCTTCGGGAGGTGTGGTCATAAGTGGAGGATCTAACAACTGTGATTCGGCACAGGACAGATCAAGCGGCGATACCTCATCCTCACAGAGATGAGCAGAGGATGTGGGGGAAGGTGGCTCCAGCGACGTCAATATGAAAGTAAGTGTACAGTCAAACCAGCACAGACCTCATCAAAATCAAAGAGGGGTGCAGGGGTACTAGTCGGCACCTCGACCTTGTGGCGTCGTGAAAACCGGTAGCGAAAAGGGGATGTGTTAACCTCCTACCTCAAGCAGATCATTATCACCATCCTCACTGTGGGTCTCCGACTCAGGTGGACTTGACGTCGCGGGCTGTTCCTTGTGTGGAGAAGTTAGGAGAACTCTTTCGATGACGCTCGAGTCTGGCGATTTGTTGTCGTGCACACCCGAAGTCGAAGGTGATGCACTGTTCGCTTGTTCCTGATAAAAAGTGAGCTATTATGATGTTATCTGCCGTCACCAGAAAGACACACAGGGCCTGCCTTCTTTGAATCGGCGTGACCTTGTCCGCTACTGGAGGCGTCCTTGCTGGAATGGCTCACTGTAGCAGCCTTGGTATCTGTTTGAAGCTGTGACGCAGGATAAACAGGGGTGCCGACAAACAAACTAAACAAACGACAAACCTGTTTTACGGGTTTTGCGACCGTTCGCTGAGATGGTTCGTCAGACACACCGCGCACCGTTTGTGTACAAAACAAGAGAACACTCACCCGCTTACGTTTACCTGCAGCCATCCGCGAAGGTCCCTCCGCAATATTCACTTCCGGTTGTGACTGAATTGTAGATAGGAAACTGGCGAGTCGAGCAGACTTTGTGGGACGTTGATCTGGCGGTTGCGAAGCATGGTTCCTGTCAGTCTTCTTGGATCTTGTCACAAGGCGTCTGTTGAACACCGAAATGCCCTTGGGAGGGTCATGTGTCTGATAACGAGTGAGCTATCGTGAAGTGATCTACCGTTACCAAAAAAACACACTGGGTCTGCTTCCAATACTGCATCTGCGGTACCTTGTCCACTCCAGGAGGCGTCGTTCGGATGGTTCGGTGCCTTTAGTGGACGCTGTGACGCAGGATAAACAAGGGCACCGACAAATAAACATAAACAAGCAACGAACCTTCTTCTGTTGTCGGACTACAGGTTTTACAGTTCGCTGAGATGGTTCGTCAGACACACCGCGCACAGTCTGCCTACAAAAAGGGAACGCTCAGCGCACCCGTACACGTGGACCCATCGTCTAAGGTCCCTTGTTTGCAGTATTCACTCTCGGCTGTGGTTGGGAATTGGATCGAAAATAGGCAGGTCGAGGAGAACTTTGTGGAAAGTCGATCTGGCGGTTCTGAGGAAGCAGCAGGCCCGGTTGTTGTTGTGTACATGACCCGACTTTATCAGTATTTAAGTCAATCTACACGTTGCCTACACATTATTTTAATGTCATCGCTTTTTTTCCGCTTTCACCTACTTTTCTTTTCATCGTTGCGTTCTTCGGTACTTTTCACACAGCAAACACAGCAGCCTGGCCATCGCCTCATCCCTGTTCTCGTGCTTCGATTTGCTTATTATAGTGCAGGAATGGATAAAAATGAAGGAGAGTATGATAAAGAAGTTCAAGATCCAATTGAACTTTGAAGGATTGTATTTAGTGGTCATAATGCAAAATATCCGATCCAGAAACAATTTCAATGCGGCATACCTAGCGCCCCTTGCTTCACGTCATCGTCAACCAACCCACATCCAAACCATCATCGTCCCCCTGCTCTAAGGACATGATGTTGTACTCTCCTTCAACAGAGCCGCCAGCTTCCGACAGACGTCCATGGGATAGAACAGGTACTCAGGGATGAAACTCATGATATTTGTTTAGGACTCTGCGCCACTCCGTCGTCAACGATGTAATGGTGACACCATCCCAACTCACTCCCTGAAGTCAGACATGGCCGACGTCGGACCGAGGGTCTTGTACCATACCCTGGAGGCATCGATCGTACCGTCTTTAGGAAGCAGGGCTGGCGCTGGAAGTATATACAATGTCCGTACCTGAGGCTTGAAGTTTGAACAACCAAACACGTGTCGTGTCTGGTGAGTTCTGCTATCCAGAAACCATTAATATGAGCGCATCAATAGTCTCTGTCCTTCGTCCTCTTCATCCGACAGCACAGTGGATATGTTACATGAGCCTGAACATGTTCTAGCATGTCATGCAACACGAATGCACTCCGAGTCATCGGAATCTTGGGGACTCTGATCGCAAGCTCGGATCAGATCGTCCTGCCTAGCACAAGACCATGTGTCGTTGCATTGATTGGCCAAATAGCATACTTGAGCAGCCGATACATCCGTGAAACCAGGCTATCCTCCCGTCTCCTGTCGTACTGTCTAACTGAGATAGCACTGCACTGACAGCGCGCCAGGCGAGCGTTTCCACCGGGCTATTAGCAAAATGTCATTTAAAAATCGGGAATGATTGGCAATACGAACGACTCGGGATCTGCCCTCTTGGGTAGCCCCCAACACATCCTTCTTGGGAAAGGGGGTTGTTGAAGAGAAGCAAAATTACTCTTGGATGTATTGTAGCAACCAGATCCGCATCCCATCACCTCAACCAACCAGGGCTTCGAGGAGCGAAAAGCATATGTCGGCACAAAAATTTTGTCTTACCTCGGACCCTTAGATTGGCGCCCATACCGAGGCGCTGGGATATTATCATACCACCAACAGAGAATCAGGATGCCGATTTATGCAAAAGCGTTGGGTTTGCCTCACGTTTCGGACGACGAGACGTGGTACCGTTATGTATGTCCATTCTTGTGTTCGCAGTGAAAGAGTTGCGTTTTGTTGATCGTTTCCCCCCCTCTTCCCCTACGACGCGGACAGGTGAGGCTCGCCAGGGTCTCATTCATGGTGCGTTATGTAGAACTTGTTCGTACGGCGGCGTGGCGGCTCATGAAGCCATGCATCACCTACCAGGAGTCTGCTCGCTAGTCGTCTGTGTATGATAGTTGGATTTTGTGCTCGTAAAGTGATTGGACAACCATTTTCGGGGTACCCACTTCACGCACACCTATCCGCAACCCTGACAAGCACCACATATCATTCCAGTACATACATATACAATACAGTACATACATAGCCACATAGTCGAACAATGTCCAACAAGAGGCGCAATACAGCCGCGTACGTAGGATACGAGTCATGCCTGGTATCTATGTTGAACCACTTGGAACAATGCGTCCCACCCTCAACGACCGCAACAAACGTCCCATCCATGCCGGTACCTTGACCGTGATCCAATCACGATCGCCGCCTCGTTCTCCCTGCTGTGATCCGATGTGATCTGCGCCGACAAACAAACCGAACAAACAACGAACCTGTTGTACGGGTTCTCGTGGTACGTGTTTGTAGACCTGGGGTGGTTCGTCAGCTACACTGCGCACCGTTTGCCAACAAACAAAATACTCGCCACCTGACGGTTACGTGCAGCCATCCACGAAGGTCCCTCGTTTGGGGTATCGACTTTTGGCTGTGACTGGGATGTAGATCCGAAACTAGTAGGTCGACTAGACTGTGTGGAAGGTTGATCTGGCAGTTGCGAAGCCTGGTTCCTGTTGGTCTTCTTGAATCTCGTCACAAAGCGCCTTTTAAGCACCGAAATACATTCAGATGCATCAGGTTTCTTTGGACAAGGCGACTCGGAAGGCATGGTCATATGTGGAGGGTTTGGCAACTGTGATTCGGCACAAAACAGATCAAGCGGCAGTACCTCATCCTCACAGAGATGGGTAGAGCATACGGGCGATGGTGGCTCCAGTGACGTCAGTATGAAACCAAGAGTACAGTCAAATCAGCACAGACCTCATCATAGTCAAAGAGGGGTGCAGGGGTACTATTCGGCACCTCGACCTTGTGGCGTTCGAGTCGTGAAAACCAGTAGCGAAAAGGAAATATTTTGACCTCCTACCTCAAGTAGATCATTGTCACTGTCTTTGCTGTGGGACTCTGACTCAAGCGGACTTGTCGTCGCGGACTGTTCCTTGTGTGGATAAGTTAGTACAACTCTTTCGGTGACACTCGAGTCTGGTGCTTTGTTGCCGCGGACACCCGAAGTTGAAGGCGATGATGCTCTGTTCACTTGTTCCTAATAAAACTTGAGCGATCATGATGTGGATCTACCGTCACCAGAAAGACACACTGGGCCCGCTTTCTTTGGATCTGCATGACTTTGTCTACTGTTGGAAGCGTCCTTGTTCGAATGGCTCACTGCAGCAACCTTGGTATCTGTTTGAAACTGTGATACGAGGATAAACATTGACAAAGGCGCCGACAAATAAAGTAAACGAACGAACGAACCCAACGTTCCACCCATGCGCGTGACGCGATCGAAACGATCGCGTCGCCTGAACTTCGCTGATACCGATACTCCTGGTCCGCTGTGAACCGAGCCGAGTAAGCGAAAGGAGTGGACGCGCACTGTGTTCGGTGGGGTCTTTCTTTGAGGCTGGGCACAGGATCAAAAACGGTGCAGACGAATAAAGTAAACAAACAACGAACCCGTGGTGGCGGCACTAATTGGTATGGCCGCACAAGTTTAAGGTCAACAGCCATCCTCAGAGTAGGGTCCCTTGTTTGCAGTATTCACTCGCTGGGAATTAGATCGAGCAGACTTTGTGAAAAGTCGAGCTGGTGGTTGTAATGGGGCTTGGTTTTGCATGACCTCAGCCTCACCAATATTTATGTAAGTAAATCTACGGGTTCCCGCTCTACCTACTTTTCATTTCATTGCTGGATTTTTCAGTACCTTTCACACAGCAAACACAGCAAGCCATCGGTACCTCAGCCCTGTTCTAAATCGTGTTTCGATTTGCTTATCATAGCGCGGGGGTGATGTAAAAACTATCCGCAATTCTCTGATTGCGAGATCGGAATCTTGAGGAGTCAGATCGCAAGTTCAGATCAGATCACCCTGTCTAGCACCAGACCGCTCACCGTGACGTCGCACTAATTGACCGAATAGCGGACTCGAACAACCGATACACCCGTGAAACCGAGTTATTCTCCTGTCTCTGGTGATCATCAAGTCATGGCAAGCATACGGAGCACAACCCAAGGATATCTACGGCTGTCTGTACTTTTTTCTCTCCGACCAATTACGAACGTTTGCAAAGCGTATCCGCGGTCTCGATGTCACGTTCCGCGTATTCAACACTGCCGCGCATACGCTCGCCCGTGACATTTCGGACGGGCAGTACTCCAGATACGGCTTAACGCCGAGCATCCGATTCGACCGCATCAACCTCGCCGCCCACACGTTTCCGGACTCTGGGGATATGCGAGTCGTGTTGAAGTCGTGGACACCATTGTTGGCGCCGGGAAATACAGCCGCGATCGTTGGCGTCTTCTTCGACTGGACAAACGCCCAAAGGGACGGTAGTGTTGTCGGAGTGGACGTAGCAATCGTTGCTCCGATCGTTGAAAAGCTGATTAAACTGGGCAGGGTGACCAACTTTCCATTCCTCTTGTTTTTTTCCCGGGCAATGGGCCTCATTCACGCGAAATCTCTACCATACGACAGTTGCCGCCTGGAACGACGTTTGAACACGCAATGGTCACGGAAACAGCGCAGCTTGACGCAGCTAGGACAACTCGAAAGCGTTTTCTAGGTTTCTAAAGGTCAGGTCGCTCGGCGACATACTTCGCAAGATATCGTACAAGCGTCGACTGAGACACAAAATTCTGCCTTAGGTATGTACTTCGTGTACCTCGGACCCTGGCGCCTGTACCGAGGTATTGGTATACCACCAACAAAGAATTAGGATACCAATAGATGCAAAACCGTCGGACTTGCCTCACGTTTCGAACGACGAGACGTGGTACCGTTATGTGTGTCCACCCTTGCATTCGCAGTCAAAGAACTCTATTTTGTTGATCGTTCCCCCCTACGACGCGGACAGGTGAGGCTCGCCTGGTTCTCGTTCACGGCGCGTTATGTAGGGCTTGTTCGTATGGTGGCGTAGCGGCCCACGAAGCCATACATCATCGTATACCAGCTACCAAGAGTCTCGCTAGTCATATGTACATGGTCGTTGGATTCTGTACCCCCGAAAACGATTGTCCAATCACTTTACGAGTACCTACATCACACACGCCTGTCCGCAAACCCTGACAACTTGAAGCACCACATACCATTCCCGCTCACCGGAACTAATGCCAGTACATACACATACGATACATACATACCCATGTAGTCGAACGTCGTATGTAGTGTCCAACAAGAGGCGCAAGACAGCCACGTAGGACAATAAACAGCACAAAAAAAGCCCATGAATCACACCTGGCATCTACATTGACCACTGGGAACAATGCGCCCCACCTTCAGCAACCGCAATAAACGCCCCATCCATGCCGGTACCTTGACCGTGATCCGATCACGATCGCCGCCTCGTTCTTCCTGTCGTGAGTCACTGTGAGTCGCGCCGACAAACAAACCCAACAAACAACGAACCTGTTTTACGGGTTCTAGTGGTACGAGTTTGTAGACCTGAGATGGTTCGTCGGACACACCGCGCACCGTTTATCTACAAAACAGAACACTCACCACTATACGGTTACGTGCAGCCATCCACGAAGGTCCCTCGTTTGTGGTATCGACTTTCGGCTGTGACTGGGAAGTAGATCCGAAATTGGCAGGTCGACTAGACTGTGTGGAAGGTTGATCTGGCGGTTGCGAAGCCTGGTTCCTGTTGGCCTTCTTGAACCTTGTCACAAAGCGCCTTTTGAGCACCGAAATGCATTCAGATGCACCAGGTTTTTTTGGACAAGGCGCTTCGGGAGTTGTGGTCATGAATGGAGGACCTGACGACTGTGATTCGGCACAGGACAGATCAAGTGGCGGTACCTCATCCTCACAGAGATGGGCAGAGGATGTGGGGGAAGGTGGCTCCAGCGACGTCAATATGAAAGCAAGAGTACAGTCAAATCAGCACAGACCTCATCAAAATCAAAGAGAGGTGCAGGGGTACTAGTCGGCACCTCGACCTTGTGGCGTCGTGAAAACCAGTAGCGAACAGGAAATGGGTTAACCTCCTACCTCAAGTAGATCATTATCACCATCCTCGCTGTGGGTCTCCGACTCAGGTGGACTTGATGTCGCGAGGTGTTCCTTGTATGGATAAGTTAGTGCAACTCTTCCGCTGACAGGACGACAAACTCCTACCGAACTCGAGTCTGGTGCTTTGTTGTCGTGGACTCCCGAGGTCGAAGGCGATGAACTGTTCGCTTGTTGTACCTAATAAAGAGAGCTACTATTATAATAAAAGGGGGAGTACAGTCGAATCGACACTGACCTCATCATGGATACTAGTCGACAAGTCGACCTTATGTCATCATGAAATCCAGCGCCAAAAAGGAAATAGGTCAATCTCCCACCTTGAGCAGACGATTATCACCATCCTTGCTGTGGGTCTCCGGCTTAGGTGGACTTGACGTCGCGGGCGGTTTCTTGTGTGGAGAACTTAGTGCAACTCATTCGGTGACAGGATGACAAATTCCTACCTGACTCGAGTCTGCTGGCTTGCTGTTCGAAGGTACCGGTGATGAATTGTTCACTTGTTGTGCCTGATAATGAGTGAGCTATCGTGATGTGATCTACCGTCACCAGAAAGACACACAGGGCCTGCTTTCTTTGGATCTGCGTGACCTTGTCTCCTACTGAAGGGGAACTTGATCAAACGGCTCACTCTACCGGCCTCTGGTCGACTCGAAGGGGGGTCGACCGCCATGGGAGGCGGTCGCCTCCGTGGCACAGGTCTCTGTGACGCAGGATAAACAAGGGCGCCGACAAATAAATCTAAACAAGCAACGAACCTTCTTCTGTTGTCGGACTACAGGTTTTGTGACTGTTCGCTGAAATGGTTCGTCAGACACACCACGCACAGTCTGTCTACAAAAAGAGAACACTCAGCGCACCCGCCGCATACGTCGACTCATCGTCTAAGCTCCCTTGTTTGCAGTAATCACTCTCGGCTGTGACTGGGAATTGGATCGAAAGTTGGCAGGTCAAATAGAACTTTGTAGAAAGTCGATCTGGCGGTTGTGAAGAAGCGTACATGACCTCGACCTTACCAGTATTTAAGAACATCTACACGATGCCTACACATTGTTTTACATAATGTCATCGCTTTTTCCGCTTTCATCTACTTCCCTTCTCGTCACTGGCGTGCTTTTTGAAACGTTTCACACAGCAAACACAGCAGGCCATCGCCTCAGCCCTGTTCTCGTGGTCCGATTTGCTTGTTATGTTGCAGGAACGGATAAAGATGAAGGAGAGTATGATAAAGAAGTCCAAGATCCGATTGAAGATAGTAGTGATCATGATGCAAAAAATCCGATCCAGAAACAAATGTTGATGCATTCCCAGCACCGTCATCGTCAACCAACTCACATCCAAGCCCTCCATCGTCTTTGTGAACAACCGATACGTCCGGATTCCGTGAAACCGAGTTATTCTCTTGTCTCTGGTCATGCTGTCTGACCAAGATAGCACCGCATGAACAGCGCGCCAGGCGAGTGTTTCCACCGCGTTAAAGTGTGGCCTTTGTTAACAAAATAGGATCTAAAGGTCGAGAATGAATAGTTGTGTGAGCGACATGGGATATACCCTCTCGTGTAGCCCCCAACACACTGTCCTTGGTAAAGAGGGTTATTGAAGAGAAGTAAAGTTACTCCTGGGCGCGTTGTGCCAACCAGATCCGCGTCCCATCACCTCGAAACCAACCAGGGCTTCAAGGAGCGATAACGCATTCACGCTAATGTCCAGATCTTGAGACGTCACCATGTCTATATGATCCGCGGTTCAAGGAGTCAGAGCGAGAGACTGTTTCGTTTGACATGATATGTTGGCAGCATGGTCTACAATACAGTAATGGCGGTTAGATACTTATATACAGTATGCAAACAAAACTATACAGTACATGTTGAATTCCGTTTCTTTGATTATACCCCATTTGACATCCAATCACAAGTCCATCTCTGATAATTTCGACTCTCTGCTATAAAATGCTATCGCTCTGTCACATTCCTCGTCGAAATCCACACTAAATGTTGGATCTGGGACGACCATCCCATAATCTTCGTCGTCGTCCTCATCATCGTTATCCTCGTCCTCTGCAACAGTAGAGCGAAAGATCCGTCCGGGGGGCGACGACGGGGCTGCCTTGGACTCGACAGGCACCGCCAACTTCATGGATATATCCAGGGTGTCGCGCTTGGTGTGATCGCGTTGGAAGTGACCGAGCAACAACTCCCATCTGGCATACCACGACAGATCCCATCCACAAAAGCGGCTCCATGAAGTCAGACTGTGTGGAGACGAAGCGCATTCGGAAGGCTCCAGACGGAGTTGGCTTTCGGGGATTGAGCTGTCGCCTGCAACGAGGGTGGAGTCGGATTCTACGTCTCCCGAGGTAGACGAGGCATACGAACTCAACGTCGATGAGGACATGGACGCTTGAACGTGTGTCAAGTTGCATACAGAGGCGGATGGTGCCAACGATGCAGATCTCTGATGCATATCGAACATGTACAGCATCTTGTGAAGGGTCCACAAAGGGAACTTGAAAAAGCAACGATCGATGTTGACAGAGTATGGATCCCTCAATGCTGAGATATCACCAACGCGAGGAAAGATAGGAGCGTGAACGTCCTGTTCGCGTTTCCTAGGTGGGTGGTCTGCGAGATCGCGCTCTAGTCCTGACGGAGGGGCGCGCATATACGGTGGTGGGTTCTCCACGACGTGTGGTCGGGCGGTATCGAGACCTGTATATGCGTTGGATTCCTGTTTTTGTGCGTCGCCTTGCTCCGTGCGTGATCGCCATTCAGCCCATTTTTCATGTCGTGAATTCCAAAGAGTTTTTTGTTGGAGAAGGGCACTGCGAGAGAGACCGTGGTGAGGGTAGTTGAGTCTCTCTGGTGCGGTGCGCGATGGCGGCGAGGCTTCTTGTGCGTCGAGGTCGAATTGCACTAAAAGGGGGCGGACTGGTATAGGAGACCGAGGCTCGATGACGACCTCCATCGGTTTTTCTCGTTGTGTAGGCGTATGCGATGTGTCTGCATTTCCGTGGGAGTGCGAATCTGTAGCTTGTGGTGGATCATCTTCGCTGTCCTCCATGATTAGAAGACAGGAGGGACCTGGAGGTGCAACGTCTACCACGAGGGCGTATTGTTCAATAAATGAGCACGGGCAACTACCGTGCATTTCCGATTCACCCCCCGCTTCAAGAACAGAGCCACCATCTTGCAGGTCTTCCATGCAAAAGTCAAGACGGCTGGGAGAACGAGGGGGCGTCTGAGGTTCGTCCGACTCGTCTGACGAGAGTGACGGCGTGGATAATGAGCAGTCCATGAATGTGTGCTTATCGCAGGGGATACAGGATGGAATAAAAGACGAGAAAGGAGACGGGAAGAGAAATAAGCCACGGCAGTCGCGGGCGTGTTTTATGTATGCGTCAATTGCAAGGACGCGGAGGTCTAAACAGCCATAAAGCAACGCGACCCACCCGGTCACGTGGATTGGCTTTCCTCGGTGGACAATAAGCCACGACTTGAGGTCAACAAAACAATTGGATTGGGTGGATACAGACACACCGGGAATGGTCCCCTTTATTTCCTGTCAAACCTCAGGGTCGTCTTCCGCATCTTCTCGGAGTTTTCAGAGAACGGCACTACATATCCGCCCAGAGATGCTACCAGTCCAATCCTCTGATCCACAACGTCATCGCTATCCAGCGGCGCGGAGACAACCTGAATGATTGATTGGGTCTCAACGCTGTGGATCTCAATTGTGCCATTGGGCAGAAGTGTCGTGATGTTTGGGTAGTCCAGACCTATCGGTGTCGGTCTGTTCCGTGTGGAGAGGTAAGTCGTATCACCACTCACAGACGGAGAGCGGATGACTCGGCCATTCTAGGGTTCCCCTGACAGGATCACCCTCGCCCGTGATAAAGACACCGAGGGTAGTTGCACCAGTCCACGAGAGCAAGAGAAACTCGTTTCCACCGACAACCACGATAAATGGCTTAACCGGCGTCGCATCGTCCACTGCCTGGCTAACAGGAAGCACAGGGAACATTTGAGCAGTATGCAAATCGATAACGTTGTAATATTGGCTGTCGGCGACACAGAGGTATTGGCCCGCACGTCGTGCTAGCTGAGCTCCCGGTTGGAATGGAATTTCCTATACAAATCAGACTTCCGTCAGTACCACTGGGATTTCATCAAGTCGACTCGGACCAACTCTGGAGTAAACCAGACGTTCTTCAGAAAGACTATATAGCGCAATAGCGTTTCGCTTTATGACACAAAAATCAACCGGCTGCAACTTGCTCGGGACGTCGTGTACCGTGGGTGTGACCCGCAAGAGATGGTGTTGATCAACTGCAAAGGTGTCCACATGGCGAATGGGCTTGATGTTGGGTACAGGATCGAGCGAAGGTAATGTGTAGAAGTGGATTTGACGATCTTTGGATGCATCCTGAGTGGCGTCGAGTGCGACAATAGCGTGCGCTTACCGGACAAAATCAGCACACGGGACATATAAGGGATGAGGACGAGTTCGTCGATGGGTTTTCCATTCGGAAGACTCTGGCGCGAGAGCAGAGAGTAGGATGCTTGCTGCGGGGACAAGGCAACATGACATCACGCTGTCGGCACATACCCAGTAGACTTACCGGCTCAGCTTGAAGAGCGTATCGCAATAACTCGCCATTGGTGCATCCGACGTAGACCTCGGAACCTAAAATACATGGGTGAGAGAGACGATACGGTCTGGATTGTCATACCGAGTGCCTGAGCGCATGAGACATGGCCGGCAGTTATTGCAGGTATAAGGGGTTGTATGAGGTAGGGAGGGACAAAGTCGGTGGACATGGCAAAAGTCTAGATCAACCCCCGATACGTAATTGTGACACTTGCGATTGCACTTCATGCACTTCCCCCTGGCCCCGACCCCGCCTCACTCTCTTTCTCACTTCCATCTTCCCCTCTGACTTTCTCTATCGTGATCATGCAACCTATCCCGACCACACCACACCGGAGAGCGTCCGTCTCCGTAGTCCATACCAGAAGCCCAACTGGCCGCGAGTCGCCGTTAGGGTCGGCCCTGCTCCAATCAGCGGCAGCAGGTCCAGAAGCCGAGAAATGGGTTGAATCGTGGGCGCGCGTCCATGCCAGAAGTCTGTCGTTGACAATGTCCCCATCCAGCACGTCACTGACCGCTCTCCGCGGATACAGCTCTCATCGACTCTCGTATCGTCGCCGTAGACGCGGACTGTACTGTAGAAGACGCCTGTGATGCAAGTTTGACGCTCGTTCGCCGCTGTCCTGGCTCATGCATCTTTACAGCTGCTCCTCAAGGAAGATATTTCGTGTCTAGCAGTCAAGGCCCTGCCCGGCGCCCAAACAAGCTCCCCGTTTCTCGGCCTCTTTGATGTGCGGGTCTACATCTTCACAATCGGATCCTTCTCTGACCATGCTCTAGTTCTCCGACGTAAATGCATTCTTGACCTTGGCCGCCACCCGGCACACAATTCCCCCCCACGAGCTGAAAGCAAACTCCCGGGCAGACCAAATCATGTCTGCAGCGCGCTCTGGTCGCGTTCCTGTACACCTAGTCAGCAGTGAGTATCTTTATACCCCATTATTTCCGATCTCTTGATACGTGACAGACTTGTCCGAGAAGAACTTTCTCGAAACTCTACCCTACGAAGCAACTATAGTATCTCTATTGGCTGTTTTCGCTCGTGGAACACACAGGGGTAGGAAATCTGTCAATTAACGACGAATCCACGCTCAACGCACATACAGTACTTGTATCCTCGCCCTCTCCATCCGACACGTATCTTGGCATGGTATCTGACATGGCCCTTCTATCCTGGTTCTCTACCTACGCGGAACGAACTTCGGCGTTCCAATCTTACCTCTCAAACTCGCTCTACGTACTGACCCTTCCCTCCCTTCACATGTACTCCTCGGTTGTTGCAGCATCTAGCTCAGCCCAGGTCCTCGATGTCATGCGGCTCATGAGTGAGCAAGGCGTAAGCAGTGTTGCTGTCATCGACGAAGAATCGGGTACATTGTTGAGCGCAGTTAGCGTCACTGATATTGGCAAGGTATGATGACTTGTTTACTCGCAGTCTTCGCTTCGACGTTGATCCATCGCTTCTAGATAGTAGTTCCTTCCCAGAGTAATCATATACTTTCTACGCCCGTGTACCAATTTATCGCGCAAATCAAGGTCTGAGCGCTGTCATTCACGTCTGCATCCGACATTGACACCGACACAGGAGCCCGATGGGCTGACAGATGGTGTCGACAAATATCCAGGTGAGGTGCATGTCTCGTCCGACCAACGAGAACATCGATGCTATCGCATGCACAGTATACGTCGTATTCCCCACCAGCACGCTCTCATACACCATCCAGAAGCTTCTCGCCAGTCCGTGCATCTCGCCGTTTCCCTCCACTCCCGTTTTCTGATCCACAACCTGTCCTCGCAGCCAACTCGCACCGGCTCTTCGTCACCGACAATGACTTTTCCCTCTCTTCATCCCCTTCCCTATCCAACCTGGGAAGCGGCAACCTCTGCGGCATCGTCTCCATCGTCGACAGTGAGTCCCCATCCCCTCCCGTCCTCTTCTAACTCATACTATACTTCCCCCTCCCCCGTCCCGACTAGTCCTCTCCCTCTTTGCCCGCATCGCCAACATCCCCGACGTTGACCCGACACAACGAATGCGCCACCGCCGTGCCTCTTCCTCGTCTTCCCAATCCTCCCAATCCGCGCTCTCCCGTGATATCTCCGCCAGATCCCGCTCGAGCAGCCGAACGAGCATGCGTCTGAGCGCAAGCCCGCGCATCGTCGCGACCACCGCGGACAAGCGCAACTCCATCTCGAGTCTGGATGCGTTTCAGTGGTCGGAGCTTGTTTCGCCTCGAAAGGAAGAGTATAGGTGATGCGGTCTGTTGCATGCGCGTCTCAGTGTGCTGCGGAAAGACGTCGTTTCCCGGTTCGTACCGTTCGACTGTATTGTTTAGCAACTGCGGATTGGCGTCATACGGATTTCACACTAATCCCAGCCATCCATTTCGTATGTACTAATTGGGTCGTCTCTCAAACATAGTCGTTTGTACGTTCGAAATGTATTTTTTAACTCCACGTCAGATGGCAGCTTAAGAGAACGCGCCAGCGTTGCGCCGACAGTCATTTCGGGAAACAACATAATGCGTACATGCAGAAACCCCAAACATGAAAAATGCGTACAAAATGCATGCGCGTAGCGAAGCCGTGAAATAAAACATTCTAAAGTCTGAATCTAGGACATAAAACATTAACCGAGGGGGGAACATATAATAGTATGGAGTAACCGGGCACGAGCAACATTAATTACTGCATCGCGTGGCCGTTGTCATTCTGTATTGTGGCTCCTCCCTCTTCCCTCTTGGTGCCAATAACCTTGGCAAGGTCGCCAATCCTCTGCGAGAGTTTCTCAAGCATCGGCTTGACACCCTCCCTGACTTCTTCGGCAACACGGTGGACCTTGTCGGTAACTGACATGTCAGGGGTTGTGACAATGTCGCGCAGATCTGTGATGGTTTTGGAGATGTCGGGATAAGTAGATTGAAGGGTTTGTGGAAGCGTAGTCGTAGATTGCTGCAGCTTCTGCAACTCCTGCAGCATGCTATCCGAGAGGGCATGGATCCGTGATTGAGCACCTGTAATGGACGCTGAAGCAAGCCCCTGAATGGAGTTGGCGGTCTCGATAGCCCTTTGACTGTATAAAAATGAGCGCCTATAGTGAATTGCGAAAGACACGTTTACTCACACAAGTACGTTTTGTTGCTGAAGCTGCTTGAGATGCTCCGAGGAATAGACATAAACATTGTCTTTCAGGTGCATCGAGATGTTGTATGCACGCTGGTACTGGTACTGACATTCTGACGAAGTGGAAGTCGGCGAACTTGTGCCGGATTCGCTCCCGACCTTATTGACAGCGCTCTCGAAATAATCGACAATAGGAGCGAATTTCTACGGGCGTATGTCAGTTATCGTTGGGTACCTGAAATCACGTGCAGGGCACCTTATCAATGCCTTCTGCAACGCCAACCGCTGGGGTCTTGACGTTCTTGTCGAATCGCTCGTTTGCAGACGAAACGACGCTGTCACGTCTTTCCCGTACATAAGAGGCCACTTCTTCTGGCTTGACCTTGAAGGGGTAGGGATACTTTTGCTCGATGACATCGAGTCCTTTGTTAACAAAGCCATCCGCGGAGACAATCAGGGGTGCGAGACGGATCTGCAACGGCTGGGAGAAGCTGTAGGCGGTCTGCGTGATGACCTGAGCGGCATGATATGGGGAGCGGGTGAGCATGTTTGACGAGAGGGTCGAATGTATCTGGTCCAAAGAGGACGCGATAATAGGGATGGAGGCGACGCGAGTCAGCACGGTGATCTCAGGGATCTGTGATTGTGTCTGGGCCTCAGACTGGGATTGAGTGGTGGCCGCCATGAGTGGAGCGGGTTCAAAACGAGAGAATGGAGAGGGGGAATGAAGATGTGTCGCGAGAAGATATCTGGACAGGGTTCATATACATTTGCGGCTCGGCATGTGATTTTCGTGCGACGCGCCTGTCACAAGTGTCACAAACACTTGCACTGTGGCACGGCCCCCTCCAACACTTTTCACGCGCCTACGGCCCTACGCGCCGCAGCCGATGTTACACGTTGACCCATCAAGCCTGCTGGGGCCCTGGATCATGGTTTCATGTTGGCGTAAAGCCTGCGGACTGTGTACGATATTTATAATCCTTATCTTGTCAATGCAGATGCACCAAATCGGGGACTTGGAGACTTGCTCCATACCTCACACTGCGGCCGTAAGAATATTATTCGCGTAGTGTGGTATTCGCTAGCTTCCAACCCCTGTCCCTAGGGGTCGTAGACTCAAATGATGGACTTGAACAATCACGGGAATGACTGTAATCGAGATTTTATCTTTGTCTCCAAGCGATGTGATATAACACACAAACCGACAGATCGTCCTCGGAGTTTGGCGATGAAAACGATCGACGCCTCTTGATTCTGCATTCTCGACAGCCAAATGGAGACTTCACCATGCGGTGGCTTACTGTGTGGTAGTGGTTCGCACTCGTTCCAACTTCTACCCAAAACATGGGGTCCAATAGGATGCCAGTGACACTTCGGACAAATTGAACCTTGTGCTACTTGCAGAACATCCAGGCTTGTACACCTCAACTTCCCTGTGGATCACTCGATTATTAGTCTCAAAACCTTGAAACCTGTCCCATGCGACTCGCGTCCCTCACCAACACTAATCGATGGTTATGGTGAAACGGACACCGTCATTTTGGTCCTTTTCAACTTGAATGGCTCCGACATCGCGTTCGCAGTCTCAACGTCTGGCTAGTGCCGAATTCGAAGGCCGTGCATTGAGGTTCGGTCAGAATCACATGGTGATCACCGCTATTCCGTCGAGGAGAGCCGCCGGCACCGAAGCACGACGAACGTGTCCGACAGTCAACCGAGCCGCGTGATTATAACGGATGATCGGGAGGAAGGTGGATGGTCGAGCTGGCAGTGATGACAGAACAAGACTGACTGTTTCAAAGGACGCATCTAAGAGACTAGTCGACCTTATCACGCAATATGAACATCATTGAAATATTGCGTGTATGAGGCCCACTTTTTTCGGAGAAAGTTGGTGTGATCGGAATTGCCGTTAGGCGTTGTGACGTCATCAATATTGATTGGGTTCCCTCGGCCGACTGGCACATGACCCTTGCCCAGCGAATTCGGTTGCTCAGCGCTTATTCTTGATCCAACGATTCGCGCATAAATTCACCCCCTCAGCTTCCTGCGGTTCAATGTATAGCTCCCTGACACTGTCACACCCGGGGATTCACAAAGACTGTTTGGAGACATTTTGGGTGACGGAAAGGTTTACATACCTGTACGGTTGCTTGCGAGAGATTTACAACACGTCGATTTCCCGGTACTTCGGTGCGAGATACGATGGACGCCACAACAGCCTGAGCTTCGGCGCAAGAGTAGGTGACGTCTCTTTTTTTTTTTTCTTCGGTCGCTTTCAGACTGAAACGGTGTGCTTTGCTGCAGGGTACGTGACCCACGGTCACCCCAGCGATCGCTGCTTGTGGATGGTGCGTATTCCGAGTCTCAACTTACCCCAGAAGGAAAAGGCGCTCGAGTGGCTTGATCTAGTCTACGGGGAAGTTGAGATTCTGGAGAGCGGAAGTCATTCGGATTGGCTGCTCAAGTTGGCACTCATGCATCATGCTCAAGGAGGACCAGAGCATCACGTGGTCGAAAGACGCGCGCTGGGAGCATTTCCTGACCATTTCAGGTGTCCTGACTGGCGAACGAAGCATCTGATTCAATTGTCCCGGCTCAGTGGTACGTCTAAATAACGAAGATTTTCACGCGTGTAGGATAAGGGAGGAGGCCACGTTCGTCGCAGCGCTACATGAGAAACGTTTATGCTTCAGCTCGATATGTAATGAAAGAATCGAGATATTCGGTAATACCCACCAAACGTTCATAGGATCCGGGGCGGTGTTTCGTCAGCAAGATCCAAGAGAATTATACCTTGAGAGGTTGTCCGGTGCATCTCATGCCCTCTATCGCGTCGAATTCACTTTCGGATGCCAACTAGTTAAAGGTACGGGGAACTCGATCCTTTTGGGTTAGGATCACTAGCATTTCAAGTATATGCGGCATAACACACCGAAGAAAACCTTACAGGAAACCAGGCGAAATATTTCGAGGTTCGTTTTTCTGGGGGTGTTTTTCATGACTCCCGTTTTCGTCTCAGCTGTGAGAAAAGCTCAGGGGCAGAATGTGATTGTCTACGCGGGGTTGAGATTGGCCGCGCAAGTAAAAACGCGGTACTGCTCGATTCGTCGTAGGGGTAGCAATACGTGTCTTGGGAGTTAGCCACGGTCATGAGAGCTATCATGATCTTGTCAGAAAAGCCCATATACCGGTGTCCATAAACGAACATAAACGCACTGAGGTAGCTGTCGCTGCCAGCCGGCCCGTGTGTCCCTGTACAGCAGTTGGGTTCGTAGTCTAGTAGAGAACAAAGGATTAAAAATATCTCGCTTAGTGTGTGGGTCGGAAGCTAAGCCGACGCTCCGAGTTACAGGGACCGATGCATTCGGCAATGAAGGATGCAGGATTAAAGTACTACGATCATCGATTCCATCTAGTGCTCATACAGCATCGGTACGAACAGTTCGGGCCGAGATAGGCTGCGCAGATTACGCTAGGGTAACCCGGGCCAACGTTGTTCGTGATCACGATAGGTAAGTCATATCCGCCGACTAGGGAAACTAAGCGTCAGCAGGACAATCAAAACAGGAGAATAGGGAACAGGTCTCGCACAGTCGTCGAACGGTCGTGAAGGTCGACACCGTTCACCTGTGAAGTGATCGTGAGCTCGGCCAACATGAGGTTGCCATGTGCGCATGCTTACGTGAAATTCATGGGACCGATGGAAGAAAAAGATTGGACCCTACCAGTGCGGAGAACGATCCGACGCGGTAAGTCCGCTTTCAATGAGGTAGGTTTCACCAATGTTTACTGTTGACCCGGTCATCTCAACAAGAATCCCGTGGCTGGGATCCGAATAAGATTAAGCGCTGAGGATGCCAGGCACTTGCACGACAGAGCCACGTTGAGAGGAAGGAAACGGTTTACGGAGCCCAACTCTCTGCGTACCACGGGTCAACCTCGGCACTTTGTTTCTGAACACTGTGAAACTTACGAGTGTACACCATAATGCATTGAGGAGTCTCAGATGTCGTCAACGAAGACCTGTGCGCACTAGCGTTCCTCAGGATTGATTATAAAACGTTGACAATTCGGCATGACCAAACAATAATGGTCGGCTCTGACTCGGTGATATACTCACTCGCTTTCCACCCTGACGGAATGCATTTATTAAGCGGGAGTACGAATGGAGTTTAACGATGGTGAGTTAGAGATGGCCAAGAGGTGGGAGAGCAAATGTGGATGAACTGGGCTGCCGCCATTTCTGTGTCAAGGGACTACAAGTGGATGGTATGTGGGACTACTCAAGGAGCAAGCGTATGGGACGCAACAACTCAGGAAAAGGCCTTCAACGGGGTGGAGGACACAATGTTTGTGGGTGTATTGGACGCCTCACCCGATTCGACCAGGTTCGCCACCAGTACTGGCACTCCTGACAAGAAAGCATATCAAGACGGGAGAGAGATTAATCGGCCCGCTCTAACAGGATAATTATGTCGCAGGCGCTAAATTCTTCCCGAATGGCGAACACATCGCGATTGCGGTCAGGAATCACTATCAGCGTCCTTGATAGTCGCAACGGTCACCGGCTCATCACCATCAAGGCTAGTAATACCCACAGAGGTGCCGATGACTCCCCTTGCGTGATTGAACATCGGGGAACAAAATTTTGCGGCATCTGGCAATAATAAATTCAAGGCTTTCGATGTGACCACTAGTACTGGGTCCCAGCTAGCCGAGTTGCAGGTTCACAATTTTGGAAAAGACCATCGATGTGGAGGGCACAAATTATGTGGGTGCAGTGGACATCTCACACGATTCGACCAGGTTTGTCACCGGTACCGGAATCCCCGACAAGAAGGTGAATATCTGGGATATCGAGACGGGCGAGAGATTAGTTGGTCCGCTCCAACAGGATGATTACGTCGCAGGCGTCAAATTCTCCCCGGATGGCGAACACATCACCATTGCAATCAGAAATCATTCTATCTGCGTCCTTGATAGTCGCACCGGTGACGAACTCGTCACTATCGATGCTAGTATACCTACTTGGGCGCCATTGACTCCCCTCGCATGGTTGAACAATGGACAGCAAATTTTCGCTGTAACTGGTAACAACGAAATCAAGGCTTTTGATGTGTCGACCAGGTCACAAACGGCCGAATTGCAGGTTCACAGTGAAGGCGAGGTCGTGTCTATTGCTCTAGCCGCCAATGGGAAGTTCCTTGCTACCTTTGCAGGGCATTCCATCTCATTCTGGGATGCGTTAACATTCGCTTCGATCGGCCCAGTCATCGAGGGTAGTCAAAGAGTACGGTCAATTGCTCTCTCCTCAGATTGCAACTATCTTGCAACTGGAGGATTCGACGGGAACATCACAATTCGTCATCTCAGCGACATCCTTCCGGACTCGTATGGCCCATTCCATGTAAGTGCTTGTGCATTCACAATGCTGGCTTCTCCAACAACCTACATATTGTCTTTCCCCCATTTTCAGTCACCTACTAAAGAACAGAACAATGCGCCAGACTTGACTCCGGTACGAGTTTGTCATCCTGGAACCGAAGGAGTCCCGTTGACCAATGCATTCCTACACAAGGAACAACCCGCGACGCCAAGTCCGCCTAAGCCGGAGACCTACAGCGAGGACAACAATGATGATCCCCTTCAGGTAGGACTTTGACCTTTTGCTTTTCGATGCATATTTTCATGACGGCATAAGGTCGAGGTACCGACTAGTACGCCTGCACCCCTATTTGACTATGATGAGGTCAGTGTTAGTTTCACTTCGCTGTCCTCTGCCCATGTTCGTGAGGTTGAGGTAATGCCCCCAGGTTCGTCGCAGGTCCTATCACAGTTCCCAGCTTCCATGCATATGACGTCCCCTCCAGAGACACGTCCGGAGGAACACCGAGATGCTGCCGAGTCGTCTGGGGGCATCCCGGCGGTCAAAAGGTGGCTGCAGACGGTGATGAAGAGGAGCGAGAAGAACCAGGATTTGCATCAGCTAGATCACCTCTCCAGAAAGCCGGGTCGCCCTGCGAAGCCCCAATCTCATTCAGAAGAGGATACTACAAACGTGGTACCCTCCAGAATGGCTGCAGCTAAACGTAAGCCAGTAAGTGTTCACTTCTTCGGTAAACAGTGTGCAGTGTGTTTGACGAACCATCCCAGCGAACGGTCGCAGTATCCATAAAACGAGATCTCGTCAAACAAGAACCGGCAAAACAAGTTCGTTAATTGTTTAGTTTCTTCGTCAGAGCCGTCGTTTATCCTGCATCACAGCCTAAAACCATGGGTACCAAGGCTGGTGAAGCGATCCGTCTGAACAAGGACGCCTCCAGTAGCAGACAAGGTCATGCAGATGCAAAGATAGCCGACTCTATGCGTCTCTCTCGTGACGATAGATCACGTCGTGACCGCTCACTTTCGGTTAGGCACAGCAAGTGAAGGATGCATCTCGGCCCTCGGCCACGACGGGAGTCCATGTCACGGTGCACACCCATTCCTTCAACGTACATTGTTAAACTCACAGTGGAATAGCACCAACAAGAAGTAGGCAACGCTAGAGTTTCTATCACGTTCAATTTCAAGTTACCAGCATGGATGTGCTGTTTTAGCACGGGTACTGACGACGGGAGGCATTGATGCAGGTAATCGAATGCATACCACGTTCATTCATGAGTTTACATAGATAGTCGCTACATATGCCGTTCTTCGAATTCGTAGTATCTCACAACATGAGTATGAGTTCTTCGATAGTACATGCGTCCGTGGCTGAGCACTGAGCTGTGGCTCAGTGGTCACGATACCTTGACTGGGTAATCGGTGGTAGGGAAGTGCCACGAGAACACCATGACCGACCATCCATGCACTAGTCCCTGAACGGATTGAAGAACCACGGCCCAAACTACGAGTCAAACCAATCGGTCAAAAATGTTTATACCTCCCTCCGGCGCCGGCGTCACTGCGAGTGCTGCGAGCAAGCAGTCCGAAGACGACGAGGGGTCCGCATTACATGATGTAAGAATTGGTCATACCAATGGGCAGGAACAGTTCTGGCCGAGATCGACCGCGCACCCCGCAGTATGGCAGCAATAATGTCGTTCGTGGGCAAGTTCTATCCGTCGACGAGGGAGACTAGGGGCCAGCAGGACCATCAGAAAGGTACTAATGGGTCTCGCACGGTCGTCCAAAGGTACGAACGGTCATAAGGATCGACACCGTTCGCCTGTAAAGTGATAGTGAGCGTGGAAAACAAGGCTTGTGTTCCAGCACCCTGTGCAGATACTCACGTGTGATTCA
>JBBPQN010000167.1:0-23549 GCA_038092575.1 Boletus subluridellus | reverse complement strand
CGGAGGAGATTCCATGCTTGACACTGTCGTCATGTTGTGACAGAGCTTGTACTTCCTTCCTGGGAGTTTTATTTTTCATTTTGTCGGTTTTTCCCCTTTTATAGACATGTTTAGGGTACTTCCTCCTTCATCAATTCCTGACAAGTGTTTTCTTGTTTTCTTGTTCTCTTTTCAATTTTCAATTTTATAAATATCCCTGCCAGCCAGCGTGTACCGCTGTTGCTGTGCTCTTATATTCACTTCAAGAAATTATCTCCCTCCCTTCCTTGTCGAGTCTTCTCAAAACGTTGAGAAGACTCGTTGTTCGTGGTCGTTGCTCACGACGTCGAGCTTGTCATTTGTCTCTCGCTTCCACATTCCCTCCTTGTACTCACGACCCTCCACGCTGACCACGATCCATTTCATCCAGTCTTCAGTGTACGCCACATTCAACCCCGCATACTACATCTGCCACCTCTGACTTCGTCCACGAAAGTGCGCTCGTCGTCATTGCATGATTACCGTTTTGCCCTCAGTGAGTACTACACGACACTCTAATCCTTGTTCGCCATGTGGCACGCCAAAAGACACGAGATTCCAATACCTGGCATTGGTGGTTGTTGAATCGAACATCACGTTGGATACCATATTTTAACTTCCGCCAGTGACCTGTTCATCGGGGCCTCGCGCTCTACCATGAATCGAGACGTCTCCCTCCGTGCCACATTTGGGCACCTTATATGTTCATGGCTCTGTCTCTCATCCTTATTCCGACCCATGCTAACGGTGTTATACTCCTCGCGGAACGTCTCTCCAGCCTCTTGTTGGTCAACTACACCCCCCAGCCAACATACACCAATCCCATTGACTCAGACATGAAAGACATTTCGATCTCTTCCTATCGGAGCTCTCGAAAAATCGCATACCCGAAGAAGCGTCCATCCCCAACAGGCGTCTTTAAAATCCACAAGACTCCAGGTGGTCCCCTTGCTCCGAGTCACAAATCCCCCTACTCTGCCAAGGCTGCTTTGCTCCAACAGCGTCAACGTGACGCGCAAATTGCCGCTCTTCGACGACAAGGAGTTCTTCTGGAGGAAGAGTACCGCGATGATATTCGGTACTACATGCATGAAATGGAGGTGAGGTTCGCTCAGATGTCACCAATAGTTTGGCGCTGACTCCTTTGACAAATAGAAGTATACCATGTCATCTGCGCAATCCATGGATCAACAACCTGAAATACGATGGCATATGCGTCCTTGCTTGGTTGATTTTCTTGTCGAGATCCACTTTGCATTTCGCCTTCGCCCGGAGACTCTCTATCTCACCCTCAATATAGTCGATCGCTACGTGTCCCGCCGGATCGTGTATATCAAGCACTATCAGCTCGTCGGATGTGCAGCATTATGGATTGCGGCCAAGTTTGAAGACGCAAAGGATCGCGTACCTACGGTTCAAGAGCTCGCGCAGATTTGTCGGGAAACATATGATGAATCGGCTTTTATCCAAATGGAGGGCCACGTACTTGCAACGATCCAATGGACTCTTGGCCACCCCACAGCGGAAGCTTGGCTTCGTCTGATGTGTTGCGATCCGTTCGTCGAGGAAGAGAAGGTCCAGCACGTTGCGCGTTTCCTCATGGAGATCACACTTTTCTATCGCGAATTCGTTAAATATCCCCCTTCCTCGATAGCGTTAGGCGCTTTGACGCTTGCACGATTTCTCTGTGGCAAGCCTCGGCGCCTTTTTGAGGAAACAGAGGAATGTCAAGAAATTGTCGAACTCTTGGATAATCGCCTTGCCAAGCGTGTCAATGATCTCTCCGAGACCCTGGTGAAGAAATACTCCTATGCCTTTTACTCGAAGGCTGCAACATTTGTTGTTCAGTACTATCTCCAGGGTGGTCGTTATGATCGACAGCAAATTGTCACGTTCCCCACAACACCGAAGCGTTCCGCGTTGCTGTCTGGCACAAGTACACCAATGAGTGCCACTACAACTATATCTGACATCTCGGACGACTTCCCTTTGACACCTACGAGCCCTTCGTCGTTTTCTTCAGATCCGTTTTCAAGCTCGTTCCTGTCTGATGACGACAAGGAGAACCTCCCGAGTACATTTGAGCTCTCCGTCAACAAACAACGTATCGAAGTACCTCCAGAGCATTACCTTCCCCACGAGTTTGTCGCTTATAGTCGCCCTGCACTCCACAACCTCAATGGCTCACCTCGGGTGGCCGCTGTCGCATAGCGCACCATTCCTCCGACGCCGTCTCTACAACTCACAAAATGTAATACCACCTACACGCTCAGCTACTTGTGCACTGTTTCTACCACCCATCATCCATGCATCACCCTTCCTTTGCAATATTCACCCTTCCGTCTCCATACCACCACGGTCATCGACAAGCTATCTCTAGGAGGATGAGGGCCAAGCCAGCGCATCTAGCTGTGCCAAACCACATGATGCACGACAAGACCTCTGGTCATCAGCTTCCCTCGCCTTCCTCTGCGAACAATCGCCTTCATGTTGTGTCGACTCTGCCAATCAATGTGCAATCATTCCAATTCATTCCGATCCCTGTTACTCTATGCATACACCATCCGTCACATCGCTCGCTTTCCCTGAAAATCACTCGCAATATTCCCCACGTGACGAGGTCGACAGATTCCCTCCATTCGCTGTCAATCGCATTCGTTCTATATTATTCTTCACTTTATCACTCCGTTCACATTTCATTCCTTGTCGACCGTTTGGCTCGTTACGTGTGGTTTCTTGCATCGGTTTGTCCTCGGCCCTTGACCAACCGTACAACTTTCACTGTGCCTACTTTAATTTAGCTTTCCGCACACTTGTCACACATTCCATCTCGTCAATGTTGCAGCATCCCCCGCATCTCCTACCCAATTGAACAATGTTTTTACAATACCGTATCCGCAATCTCAAGGGCTAGCTACAGGGCTTTGTGTGTCTCATGGCAAATTTAATTCGGTTGCTGTTCGGCGGCGTTTCCTGATCTGAATGCATGGGTGGCCATGACAATGCACAGCACCAGAGCTTCAAGGAACCCCGGCTGATTGTCGGATGAAATTGTCGTGTGTATCTTCCGGGACAACGAGGAATGGAAATTCGCCGGACGAATTCGACACCCGAGATGCCGGATATTCCAACAATCGATCCTGGGTCCACGCTGGACAAGGCATTGTGCAATCACCGTGCAACATGGTACAAGCACGCTAATCAGAATGGCGCCCCTATAAAGGCCAGGTGATTCCGGAACTTGACCACAGGAGAACATAATGTTCGCGTATGTACGTATCAGGGTACCGAATAAGCTGACTTGCACATCTGCACCGTATGTACATTTCTCGAAAGATCCTCTTAGGCTATGTTTGCAATCGATCACCGAGGGCGCCGTGTTTCCGCCTCTTTTATTGTGGGAACACTAAATTATATTGTCATTGCCCTCCGGGCACCCCTGGACCCGAGGTTGGTGTATTCCCGAGTTCTGAGATGCCCTCCAGATATTTGATTTGAGACAGCATTGACACCAAAGAAACTGTGTGACGCGTACTCAACAAAAGAAACTATGTGATAACGATCCAAAAATTTACTCCACTTGACAATTTTTATCGTCCAATGTCGAAAAGAGCAGTCTAATTATCACCTGTGAGGTAGGCATCAATTTCCAGGGGCTCAGCTGGCAATGAAAATTCACAAATAAAGAATCATAAGACATTGTATAATCCGGAACCCTACTCTCTGGTTAAGGTTATGTTACGAAAATGTCAAGCCAAGACTTCCCACGGGCGTCGAATCTTTTTTTCCCACGATTTCTTACTTTTGAAACCTGTCCTCCGGGTCCAGGAATACGAGATGGGGCTTGGCTGCACTCATAAACCATTGTTGCAAATCTCTATGGAACAGGGGCATTTCTATTCAAGAACCCATGCACCTTCACTTTTCCTAATGCCCACCGGCCTCTTCTCATCTAGGCTAATCCGTCCGGCGTTGAGAATCGCGGTCGTGAGCACAGTGTTTGCAATAGTCGGATATCCGCTTGCATCAAAGTCACTTGGTTTCGCCAGGCGGGCGTTCACTGCGCGTGCAGCGTCGACGAACTTTTCGATCGATATATACCCATACCCCCGTTGCCCGTCAAAGTGACCGGTTTCAGATGGAGAGTACTTCATACTAACCATCTACGCATCAGCGGGCCAGCTGGACAAGTCCGGGTGCGACATACTAAAATGGATTATACCACGTCTTCCCCGTCTCGTCCACAGTGATATCATAGCCTCGGTGAGCCTGATCGACGTTGATATCACCCTGAAATGTACGACGATAAATGTATTGGAGAATGACAGAGCATCGTCGTACCCACCTTTTCTCCCATGTAGTACCAATGCTGAGCCGAATGAATCCCAGCTTTCAGAGGCGCAGTCCAAGATGCAGTGTACACTGCGGTCCCTTTGTGTCTCGGGCTAGTAATAGATTGCCAATCAACGAGGAGCGTTATGGTGTCTTCTGTCTGTGGTACACAGTTGTAGGGTTCCCCTGTAGCTATACCGGTAGCAGCACTCGCAACGACGCGAGTCGGTACGGCCGTGTCCTGCAAGATCCAACAACAAATGTCGATGTGATGCGAAGAAAGATAGTAACTGGAAGAGATCAGATTAGCAATGTCAACAGTGATTTCGCACGAAAATACTAATTCACCTGATATCCGAGTCTTTACCAGCCCATGCCTTGAACGTCTCCAGCTGACTTTTTGGTTGACTCATCCATGCGCTGAAAAAGTTGAATTCTCCAAGTGCTTGTGCTCTCGCTTTGGCGTCGCTGTAAACGGGATCGAAACGTTTGTGGTGCTCGACGAAGCACACAACATTGTGTTTCCGAGCGGCTTCGATGAGCTCGCTGTGGTGAGAAAGAAGCTGAGTTGCCGGTTTGGTAACAAGGACGTGAATACCACGTTCGATTGCGTATAGACTGATGGGATAATGGGTACCTAGGGGACCAGAAGCGTCATGACCGGCATCTCTCCATAGCTTGAACGAAAACTAACTATCTGGAGTAAAGACGACCACAGCATCACCAGGAGACATGCTGTCAATCGCCTGTTTGTCTGGAATAGGGATTCGAGAGTTGCACGACATGATCGTAACGGGACTACTAACATGCTTCCGGGTCGTGTTTTCCTTCTTCGGGGAATTCATCGAATCTGCAATAATGGTGTCAGGGACTGTCGCAGCGGGGTTCCGGATCCTTACGAGGTGTCCATGTCTTTGTAGACACTGGCTATGTTCTCCTGAAGATGCTGTCGGATCAGAGGAAACTTGGATCCGTTGACGCCAGCCATTCCAAGTTTGTCAACCTAGCGGCGCGCTTAAGTGAGGCCACATTGGCGTAATCGATCCTTGCGCACCTTGCCAAGCCTTCGAAGATCGAACATCGTCAGACCAACCACCTAGAATGCGTCATGACAAAGCAAGAAGCTACATGATGGCTGAACTAACGCCGATCTAGGGATGTGGGCAGTAGATCAACAAAACGGTCCATTGGTGGCGGTTCAACCCACCTTTTTGTCCGATTTCGAGGCTCCTTGAGCTGTCCATCCTGTGGTATACTCGCCCTGCGTCACATCATTGATGATTGTTTGCCAACGTGTTGGCAAGAATACTAACGTACCGTGCCACCTTGAGAAGAGGAAATGGCGTCAGTCGGAAATGGAGATGGATCGTCAGTTAAATAATGCCTACACATTAAAACGTTTAACTTTGCCATGTTTGCCATGTGTGATACCGAGTTCGTCCTGGAGTGGGATGGAGGAGGAAGGAGTGAGTTGTTCCAACTTCCCAAGTCATCGTAGCAGACGGCCGCCGATAGAGTTCAATCCGGACCGGCCGGGATTGGACGATTAGATTGACAAGTGTGCCATCTGGACAACGTCGTGCAGCGTCAAAACCATCAGTTTTCGTATTCTATTTGCACGTCTGGACCTGGTACCTGATAGTACAAGCTGTATGGCGGTGATCCGGCTGGACGCGGACATCGCACCGCCACCAACACGCGCTTGTGATGTCACCCTGGCGAGCGGCCGCGCACCCGCAGCTTGGAGCGACGGACTTGCTCGCACCTCCAACTTCCAGGGTACCACAGGACCGTCCGCGCAGCACCCAGCACCCACCTGGCCACTAACCAGCTGCTTAACTTAGCTCAGCTGCATAAACTCGCCTGACACACCGACTGGCGTGTCTTGCACGTTTTCTCGTAAGTTTCGTGCTCGCCTCTTTCCCCTTTCGATTCAACGTTGGCCACCCGTTTACCTGACGTTTCCCATCCCGCTCAGGCTTTGGTAGGCATATACGTCCTGGTCGTCTCGCCTTTACTGTTCACACCCCACCCTGGCCGGCCATCGCTCACATAATGCAGCCAGTCTCTAGCTTGACAGATTCTGGCTTCGTTCCCAGGAAAGAATTCATCCGCGACCAGCGCACGACCTCAGATTTCTCCTTACTAGCTATTTCCGGTTCGAGCTTCATCAGGCTTTACTCCTTTTCGCTCGAGGTCATCGCAGACCTACGCCGTCTCTTTGACCACTTCTATCTCAATGCCGCTTGCCGCGAGGACACGGCCCAAAAGCTGTGCGAGTTTCAGCTCCACGGCAAACCTTGGGCCTCCCCAAAGAGCGCACGTACGGAGCGCATCCTCCTCGACATCCTTTCCGTTATTTATAGGCATAGTTATACCATTCTCTCTACCATCGACTATGGTCGCGAACGCGATGATCGTTTGGCAATTTCTTTCTCCCGGTTATCTACACCGTCATTGCCAATTCCACCCCATTCTCCGGTCCCTGCTGGTTCTGGGAGCAACCTGTCTCACGGCACTGGTAGTAAGCATGAGAGGAAGATGCCCTTTGCAATATCTTTCGTCTCCAGCACCATCATGCGTGTCATATACCCTCCTTTGAATTCCACTCCGGCCATTCTGCAGGCAGTTCGTACCTCTTGGCCAAGGGGAGTCGTGTCAGAGAAGAAAGTCGGGGATGCAGCATACGAGTTCAAGCTCAAGGGATACAATTGTGCGTATACAATGCATTTGTCATGTGCCTGCTACCAACTCAATTCTCTTAGGGTTTAACGAGGATACGTTTGCAACCGATTCGCTCCATCAAATCCTTTCTCTCCTGACTTCTCTCGATGGTCACGCCTGCACAATGGTTGCGTCTCTTTCCATCTGTGGTCGTTCACGAGTGAAAGATCTGTGGGTTTTCATTGGACCCGGATCTTCGGACGCATACGATCAGATTTGGCCAGAATCACCGATTAGCCAGTCTGGGTCTATGTTGGATGTTCGGCGATCTAATAGAGCGTCTACACCTGAACCCGGGCACAACCCGGACGCGGGTGTTATCCCAACGTCGCTTCACAGACGGGTAGCAACGGCCCCTCAACATTTACTGCCTCCTTCATACGCCCCGTCTACCCCCACTCATATGCGAGCAACCACCGAGACCAATGGCTTTCCAACATCATTTCCCGCTCCGCCACCACTTCCATCCCCACACGGAGTGCCTGGTATCGGCATGCGTAAACCCGCTCCGAGAGCTCAAGTACCCGTCTCGGTTGACTTTGATGCGCACGATGATGACGAACATGATCGTTACCGTACCTCCCTACCCAGTGATGTGCCCAGTGGTTGCGAGAATATGACTGGGGTCGGGACACTTAATCGAAACAGATTCATCTCTAAACTCGCCTATCCCCCGAATTCTGGAGAGTCACCGGAGCCCAAATGTAATGATGGAGAGACCGTTCGCTCGCCCCCAGAACGACACATGAACAATAGGTCAAGGTCACCATCTCCGCACCGTCGGGTCAGCGTCATGCGACCGGTATCAACGCGTTCAAAAACCCCGCCATTGCTCACTTCGCATCCACGCGACCCTCGTACACCTTCACCGCCACCAAGCGGGTCCCTGATGGGTACGCCTCGGGGACAAGATTTTGTATTAGGAGAGAACCCGACACTTCTCAGCCCGGGCATGTTCCGCATACGGGATTCGGCATTTTCTTCTAATTCTGTTGACACTACGGGGTCTTGCGATGCTCCCATTAGATGGACGGGATTGGGTAAGCCAGAGGGTATCGAGAATATTGAGGAGGAGCAAGAGTTATTTACACAGGAACCCAGGCCTCACCCCACGTTGCACACCCCGACGCTACCCGGGAGTTGGTCACCGACTCCAGAGGAGGAAGCATCCGCAGCCAATGATTCTTCGAAAACGGACGAGTCTACTGTTCGCCCTGAACACGGCAGGCATCCTGACAGGTCTTTGCACGATGTCGATGTACGGGTTGCGTCACCTGAACTTGTGCGTGATGGGGCTGTGCGCAAGAGTGAGGCTGGAATGATAGGGATGATAGCACCTCGATCGCAACCTCCGCCCCTACCCATCCCGTCGGGAGATGGCCCTGGGAAGTCGAAGGGTGGCTCTAGCGCACCGGCCTCGCCAACGAAAACGGGAAGTCGAAGTGGCAGTGGCAACGGTTGGGTCCTAGTCAATGTGGAAGGCAAAGATCACGCTAATGGACACTCATCCACTCCCCTTGCGAGTCCCACCATACCGAACCAGGATCGTGCTCGCAAGGTGTCGCATATAAATGAGAAGGTACATATGCCTACGACGGATAAAGCCATCGTCGTTATTGACGCCAAAGATGGCAAGGGTGCGAGAGTGCGCGGTGGTGGGTCGGGTCTACGCCGTCTTCTATCGCTCTCCCGACCCAATAAAGGTGCAGAGGAGTTGGTAAATGATACGCGGCTCACGCATACTCGATCTCATGAACTTCCGACAAACGGGACGAGTCAAGGCAAAGAGTTGGTGCGCCCAGGGCGCTTTCGGAACAAACTCACTCGTCTGGGTGCTTCTGAATCCTCGTCGAAACCACCAGACAATGGCAGAGTACGCGTGAATCTTAATTAATGTTGTCGTTCATTTTTCTTTTCTTTCGCCTATCATCTTCTCTTTATCTCTGCACATTGTAAACCACGACTTGATCCACAATGCATGCTATCTACTGTCATTCGTTCATTAAGTTCATTCCTTCTTTCCGCTAAACGATGTTCCCGTATGTTTGCCTTTTGGTTAGGTGACAGGAATGGCGTTTCCTACTACACAGATTTACTTTAGGTCCTCCGTCCACGTGATCTGTCTAATTCGTCACGTGGGAAAGGGTATCTGTTTCCTCTGGAGTTCCGACTGGGCGAGCGTCCCTCGGATGGCTCTTAGTCGCTGTGATACGACGCGCGTCTAGTGCTGGGGTGTCTATGGTACTAACACACGCAAGACGGGCAAGTGGTCAAAAGACACAGACTCAGATGGAGGCCTTCTAGAAAAGGTAGGTGACCCAGGAGGTTGGGGACGCGGAGGAGGCGAGTGGTGTGTTTTCTGTGCGTAGCTCGCGAGGCCGTCTCGTCCGTGCCTCGCGGGTTGGTCGGTGCGGGGAATATCATGCTTGGTGGCCCTGAGTGGTTGCGCTGGATTCGCGTCGCATGATGGGCGGCTGGCCATGTTCCCGCTCGAGGACAACCACCGTACGAGACGGGACGAGCTAGGGCACTTGGGAAATTGGAATAGACGAGTGTTGTTGATCTGAATGATAGACGTTCCCTGGAGAGAGGACAGTGAAAAGTGAATTATATAGGAGGTTTCGGTCCCTTGTGCAGAGGCAGGTTGCAAAAATGCACAGGGACCGCGACATGCCAACGTTTCCTCCCTAATAGCCACTCGCGGCCATTCCCTCTCTTTCCCGCATTCTCCCATTTTCTTTTTTCTCTTCTTATCCTACAATGCCAACATGCCGGCGCAAACGTGTAGTGCTCACAGAACCGTCCCAAACCCTCCTCGAAGCCGCACAGTCGAACCCCGACAAGGAGGTTTATTATCTCCATCAAACCGGAGAGATATTCGAAACCTATGAGTCCGTACAACCCACTACCCCCCTCGTCCCTTCCCTGACTGACCGTCCCTCCCCTCCCCAGGGCATATGCGGCGAGAATGTCCTTCTACAGATTGAAACAGTTCCAATGCGAGGTCACAGGCAAGAGTGGCCTTGACTACTTTCAGGCGCTCGAGAGTGAACAGCAAGAGGCCCAGACAATGCACTCCAGGTTCCCTGAACCACTGAAAGCTGCTGTTCTCAAGGCGGTTCAATGGCGTACGTGCCCCTTTTGCCTGCCTCCCCGCCATCATAACTGACACATTTCGGATACGAATGTAGAGGTCGTAGGCCGTTTGGACCACTTAGTGGAGGCCGTTTTCGAACGATTCAAGGACCGGTACTTCGCAGATGAAAGTAGGTCTTCTTCTCGTACAGTCTCATCAGTGCTGATCGCCTCCCTTTATCTCATCAGAGGTTTTCGTCGATGTACAAGGGGACAAGTGAGTTCATGCTTTGATTAGCACTCAATCATCTCATACCCTCTAGGTTTTACGCCAAAGTTCTTCGAGTCCGTCCAGAACCATTCCCCGAGGCCGCAGAGGCTTTGCCGCCAAACCAAGCTTCTTCCTCCACTTCTCCGGTTCAGACCCCCCCGGTGGACACCACAAACGACGTACAAATACACAAGATCGGTGGTGACCTGAAGATACCCGCTAAAGAAGCACACGCCAAGGATGATCCGCTCCAGTACACTTACCAAGTTCAAATCCTGGAGGAGTCCCACGATAAAAGCCATGAAAAAGGAAAAGCCGCTCAAAAGGACAAGGGACAGTGGAGTGGTAGATTGGTTGATGTTCGGTGTAACACGATGAGGCACGTCGATGTCATAGATTGGAAATATCTGATCTAACGTTTATTTTTTCTGTTAGTCGTGACCGCCTGGCATTCTCAAAGTCAATTCTCCGTAGGTTCATCCGTGACTGTGTTGACCGTGATGCAGCCGTGGCTTCGCCGTGGACTGTAAAAGAGGCGATTGCCAAGCACTACGGCGTAGATTCTATCATGCCAGAGGAAACTCGGAGAGGCGTCGAGAACATTAAGAAAGGTGAGATTAACAAGCGGAAAAAGATCTGGGAGGATAAGGAAGGACCTTCAACGAAGAAACAAAAAAAGCTGACAGCAGCTCAAGAAGAGAGGGGTGAGTTGGTGTCATACTTCTCGTCGTATATCCTGAGTCGGTCTTAGTGAAAGCCCTTGCTGCTGCTGCAGAAACGCGAGAACGGGAAGCACGAGAGAAGGTAGCAAGGCAGCAGAAAGCCAAAGAGGAGGCCGAGCGGCTTGCGGCGGAAAGGAAGAAGAAGAAACCTATACGCTACCCGACTGAGGATTTAGATGTTCGCATCTCGGATAAAGAGAAGAAAGCTGGTATCAAGGTCAAGAAACCGACTCCTAGTCGAGCGCACTTGCCCTTCGGCGAAGATCAGGCTATTTTCGAGTCTTTTCTCATGGCCTGGAATTTCTTGGTTGTATATGGGTGAGTTAGTGTCATGCTCCAGCAAAACTTTCGCGCTGACGCCGCATTGCAGTCAGCCGTTGCACATTTCTCCTTTTACGATGGACGACTTTGAACACGCGCTTCGGCATTCCGTCATCGAACCTCCATGCCCTTTGCTCTGCGAGATACACGCCACGCTCATTTATAATTTGCGCACTGTGCCATTTAATCGCCATAGTGCCGTACTTTCCTTATTGCATGTGAAGGATACTCTGGAGGAAGAGCACAGAATTTTGGGTATTACGATTGACCAACTGGCAGCTGCGATGGCCGATGTAGGGAACAATTGGGAACGTGTCCCACTTCGCATTCAAGATGCAAGAGCTGGCTGGGAAGATGCCTTGGTTGGGTGTCTAAAAGACGTAAGGTAGTGCAATGTCTCACTTTTGGTCGCTAAAGGACTTCTCCAGCATGCCACGTTGGATAATTTCCCCCGCCTGCGAGAGGTTCTGACGAGGCTGCTCTTCGCACCTGAGCCGAATGTGGAGTCGTCCTCCAGTTCATCCAGCTCGCGGGTTTCCACCCCTCTCTCTTATTCGTTAACGTCATCACCTGGGGAACGCTATCATGCCCTTCCACCACCTGATCGCATCGCTATCTTGGCCTTCTTGTGCAACCTCTCTGTATCGAGCAAGGCAATCCATATCCATATGGAAACATGCGAGGAGTCTCTGACTGCGTTACGGAAAGAAAAAATCGAAATCAACCGATTGAAAAAGCAATAGTAAGTATGATGAGGAGACATTAGTGCGCAAAAAAGTGATCTTTATTGGCAGTACCGAGGAGATGAACACTCTTGCGGGTGACGCGGGGCCGAAGAAAGAACCAACTCCTGTCGGGACAGAGGAAGATGTTGCTACGCATGACTCCAGCGATCTATCGGATGCGCCGTCAGAGGAAGGTTCGGAGACCACTTCAGCGACCAGTGGTCGTCAGAAAATCACGTTGCGTCAAAAAGACCTCCGTCAGAGAGCCCATGCTCAAGCACACGCGAAGCAAAGGGAAATTGCTCGCGCGAAAGTTGCCGCAGAGAAGCACGCACAGGCAGAACACCGTCGTCTTGACGAAGAAGTCAACAAACTTGAACGCCGACTGGAGAGCATCGAGCGAGAGTTCCGAAAACTGCTTGGAGCCATCAGAGTTAAGCCACTGGGCAAAGATCGGTTCCACAATCGAGTTTGGTGGTTCGATGGTATGGGTTCCATGTCTCTGTTGGGTAGTGGAGGCGTCGTCCAGTACGGTACTGGTCGTATATTTCTGCAAGGACCCACTGATATGGAGCTGGAATTGATGTCGAGAAGAGAGGAAAATGACGTTGATTCCAGAAGACAGGAGGAAGAAGGAGAGGGCCTCTTAGCTCCCGGAGAGTGGGCAGTATACACGGAGCCCGAGGAGGTGGGGGAATTCTTATCGCGAGACACAGTGTAACTGATCACATCGCATCAGGTGGACGAGTTTGTGGCGTGGCTGAACCCGAAAGGCGTCCGAGAACTCGCACTCAAGAACGCGTTCACGAAATGGTGGAATCATATCGCACCCGGGATGCGTAAACGTCTCTCGGTTTGTTATCTCTCTCAGGTGGCGAAATGGGTCAGTTGACTGAATTCGTCATAGGACCTGAACGTGAGCGCCAAACTCCCGGAAGCCCGTCGTTCGACAAGAGTCAAGACCACTGTCGGACATGATATCTTGAGGGAGTCGTATATGATGTGGACGAATCGTCGAGCGGTAAACTCTTCGTAACCGGTCGTAAGGGCAAGCGATTCGTTGTGTACTTGTGGATTGATCGACTGTTGGCTGCCTCGACTTATACACAGCATATAGATCAGCAAACATACTATTTATCCATCATCCGACATGTAAGTATGTAGATGTGACCTTGATTGATTATTCGGACTGTCGGTGTTGACCCGATTGGTCGCGCTTACTTGAATAGC
Organism: Boletus subluridellus; assembly: GCA_038092575.1. Taxonomy (NCBI): domain Eukaryota; kingdom Fungi; phylum Basidiomycota; class Agaricomycetes; order Boletales; family Boletaceae; genus Boletus; species Boletus subluridellus. Next base: position 10,131 of record JBBPQN010000167.1, on the reverse strand, counting down.
CTACGACAATCCAAACGTCATCTTTTCTTTCGGAGCTTGCATGAACTCGGATCATATATTGCTGGGGATGAGGCTTTTTCTCTCCATCCACTTCGATAAAGTGGTCTCCTACTACCTTGCTCTGCGCCGCGAAGAATGTCTTCCCTCCCAAACTCCTTCACTTATGGTTCTGTCTCTAGCGTCCACAGCGTTCGGGATGCATTTGCTTCCTGTAAGTATCCTCCTCCCTTCCCGGTCGCAATCGTTTGGATCAGATGCTTCTGCAGATTGTCGCTCGCAGTACTATCCCAGCTCGAATGTGCAGGCATCTGACTCGGCCAATGATTTATCCGACGATGAACCTCCCCTATCCGTGCCAGCGGACCCTTTAGACTCCGTTGACGGCTCGGAAAGACATCCTCGTCGCATGCGAATTCCAGGGTCGAACTCTCCATCATTCCAAGTTCCCAAGGCGGCTCTTCAAAGTGTTAGTATGAGAGAATGTCCCGACCTTCGCCAACCCATTGGAGCCAGGGGTGGTGAAACTACCCCTTTACTGAGGAAAGCCGCTTCATTCACGGTGCCCTCATCTCACCCTACTCCAGCCTCTGCTGGTCGCATGAATTATAAGCCTTTGGGTCGTCCCGACGGTCCCACTACTGTGCCGCAAGACTCGATTCCTGTCCCGGTTTCTACAACTGTTGTGCATCATTACAAAGGCAAGAGTACCTACGGTCAGACGGTGAGCCTGGTGAAGAACCACCATTTGAAGAGATGATTAATGGTGGTCTTTAGTTATTCAATTGCATCGCAGTGCTTCTGGGGATAGGCATGCTCTCCGAGCCATTGGCGTTCGCATATGCAGGATGGTTGTGGGGTACGGTGCTTATCACCTTTTTTGGCCTCATCACCTGTTACACGTGAGTTGTTCTCGGTGTTGGATGAACTGATCTAATCCAGGAATTCAGCGCAAAACTGCTCGCCCACGAGATTCTGGATGACCCCCGTCTGCGTTCATATGCTGACATCGGTCGAAAAGCATTTGGTCCCAAGTCATCCCTATTAACAAATAGCTTGTTCTGTCTTGAGCTCTTTTCTCTCAGGTATATATGCATGTATCTTTTCCGGCATCGGTCTGACTCATCAGATTTTTTCAGTGTCGTCCTCGTCACGCTAACGGCTGATTCCCTCGAGGCAGTCTGGCCCACTTACTCCGCCGACACCTACAAAATCTTGTCTCTTTTCATGTAAGTACTGTTTTTCTTATATGTTGGCATTTTGATGTTTACATCTCAACCGCACAGTTTGGCCCCGACAGTTTTCATGCCCTTGTCTATACTTTCGTTCACATCACTACTGGGAATTAGTTCGACGTTGATTGTCATTGCAGTGATATTCACAGACGGGTTTTCCAAAGCAGATTCTCCGGGTAGCTTCTGGAGTCCCGCGCACACATCCATCTCGCCAGGGACTCTTGGAGAGGTTGGGGTAGCATTCGGTTTATTCATGGCCGGGGTGAGTAGCTCGTGTTGTTTCATCGGTGTTGTCGCAGGGTTAAATTTCCAGTCAGTTCTCAGGCCATGTTGTTATACCCTCGCTGGCTCGTGACATGACAGACCCCTCGCAATTTGACCATATGGCCAACCGGGCATTTGTAAGTCGATTAAATCTCGTGCGGGAAAATGTGCAATTGAATTGCTTCATAGTTGGTTGCAACGTTGATTTACGCCATTATTGGGTACGCAGGGTATCTTATGTTTGGCAGTTCGGTGAGCGATGAGGTGCGGTTGTATGTTTCGGTCCCATAATGCACAACCTCACCCAAGCATCACAGATAAGCAAGGATTTACTCGCCACACCTGGCTATAATTCGGCACTAAACCAATTAGTGATGTGGTTGCTTGTCATTACTCCTTTGTAAGAAATGGTCCATTGCATCTCATGATTTTCGTCGCCTGAACATTTGCCGTCAGATCGAAGTTTGCTTTGAGCACCAGGCCAGTATGTGTTGCTTTGTTACTACTTGTTGTATAACTTGCTGATCATTCAATGTAGTTGAACATCATTTTAGAGAGTATGCTGGGCTTGGAAATCACTTCTTCACCAGTCTCGGTGGAGGACGGGAAGCCATTGTTACCAGGGAACCAACAGAAATTAACAAAACAATTTCTCGTGGCTCTCGAGCGTATCATGGTTCCGGCCATGTCGATCCTGGTTTCAATCCTTATTCCGCAGTTCAGTTCCCTGATGGCGTTCCTTGGTTCATTCTCTGCTTTTGTCATTTGCGTCATTGGTCCGATTTCCGCGAAAATTGCAATGACCGGGCAGTGTCAATGGTACGATGCAGTTCTACTTGGCGTTTCCACCTTGATGGCAGTGTGGGGCACGTTCTCTGCGTTTTGGACGACGTGAGGATCATGGTTCGTACGTGATTGCAATTGAAACATGCAATTAAAGACTGAGGATGGATGGACTCAGACGTAGATGTTATTAAGACGATAGAATTAAGCACGCTGACGTAGAGGTCAACCAAACGATCGCATGCAATTTTGACGGGGTACACGAAACACCCTAGATGTATAATACAACTATTTTGCTTGAACAGAGTGCGTGATAACCTTTGATAGTTCTACAAGACGGGTAAGATGATGTGTTTAGGGAGACAAACAGCCACTCACGGGGTAACTTTACATTTTCACGAATGATAACGGATTCTATCTGGTTATCCGGATTGGGGGGGATTGAGACAACTTGTCCATCGATGGTCCATCCCTGCTTTGAAACCCAGGCTTCAAGGCCGGGCCCTGCCAGATCAATATATGACCCAAGTCTGTCCAACCCTATGCGCCTGAAAGTAGCCTTGACGGCACGCGCAGCAACCTCTCGAATCGCATCCTCGAAGCCTATACATTCAATCGTGTAGTTTTCTCTCAAGGACTCGAGCTCTTCAGACTTGTAGAAAGTCCAGAACGCTGGGAAGCGACACTGATGGAGGAGATCATAGAGGTTCGTGAGTATTGGGAGAAGAGTCGGGAGAGGATCAGGTTCATCAGTGTTGGCGTTGGGCAGTCTGTCATCTAGGAGGGATATGCAAAGGTTGAAATCCGGGAAAGGCTCGGCGGTTAGGGCTTTGAGCAGGATGTTGACGACCACATCCGGGTTATAAAGGTCAGGGTTGAATTGGTACCTAGTAAGGAGTTAGTCCAGAGGACGTGTTCCAGGAAACCAAACACACAGTTTCAGGATGGCGAGATTGGCGAGGCAATCGTACTCCTCGCTCCTGATTTGATGGTAGAGGTAGTCCTCCAAAATTCCGACATTGGATGGGTTATATCGATCTAAAATCGACGGGGTCTCTCAGATTCCAAGGACTTAGGTGAAACGACGTACCGACGCCTGATACAAGGTTTTCGATCAACTCTGTCCGTGTGGAAGGTGTCAACCATTCCGTTGTTGCTGAAGCCATTTTGTCTCGAGTTTTTCACGCAGTCAAAAGTTTAGACGCGTCAGATGACGCGGTGCATGACCCCGAAACCGTTCGCACCTGGACCAGCCTACGCCTGAGATCTGTTCTCAACAATTTCACGAGCAAAAAGTCATAGTGCGTTCCACTGTTCAAAGCGTCAGTCTATCTGGAGCAAGGTTCCTGCACACTCTGACTATCCCAGCGTTCTTATTCACCGGGTATCTCTATTCAGAGAGACCATGAATGTCGACGGCGAGCCTCGGGCACCTTCAGCCAACTCAACATGCGAAGGCAGCACCGAGTCGCGCAAACAATCTGATGCCATGTTCGTAGATAACCTTCCGGAAAATGGACGCTCTCCATCAGCAGTTACATCTGGAGCAGCCGTGGCCACAGAACAAGCGGTCTCGCGATTGAGACCAAATTATCGTGCAAAGTTTATCCTAAGTGGACATACGATGTCGATATCCGCCATGAAGTTTAGTGCAGATGGAAGCCTGCTCGCGTCTTCTGGTGCATCTACCACGTCCATCCAAATTGAATTGTCTGACGGTATTCTCTATCGAAGCAAGCCGCCGACAAGCTAGTCAAAATTTGGGACGCATATACTGGCGAAATTCTTAAAACATATGAAGGCCATCATGAGGGCGTCAACGACGTCGCATGGTCGTCTGATGGAGACTTCCTTGCATCTGCGTCGGACGACAAGTCGATTATTCTTTGGAACATGGAACAGGTGAAGCCTTGTAGTGTTCTAATTTGGTCGGGTGCTCATTCTAATGCGTCAGGGGGATCTTGCTAAAACACTCCAAGGTCATACCAACTTCGTATTCTGTGTGAACTTTAACCCGAGATCAAACCTTTTGGTCTCCGGAGGGTACGACGAAACGGTACGCGTTTGGGATGTGGCAAGAGGTCGGTATTTCTCTACCGAAAGAGGGTGGATTGACGCGTCTAATGTGTGTTAGGGAGGTCTTTGAAGGTCTTACCTGCGCATTCCGACCCTGTGACGGCTGTTGGCTTCAATCACGACGGCACTCTCATAGTGTCATGTGCCATGGATGGACTAATGTGAGTGTCACAGGTTGTGTATAAAGCGGACAGAGAGCGTGATAACGTCTTAGCCGAATATGGGACTCGGAGTCGGGGCAATGTCTCAAGACATTGGTAGACGATGATAATCCGATATGGTCGGCGTAGTCCATTGCCAGATTGTCAGTCTCTGATCCTCGCTGCAGTTCTCACGTGAAGTTCTCGCCGAATTCAAAATTCATCCTGGCAGCTACACAGGATTCCACCATTCGACTCTGGAACTTCCAGAATTCACGCTGTGTAAAGACATACACAGGGCATACCAACCGCACATACTGTCTCTTCACATGTTTCATCACAACCAACAGCCACTATGTGGTGAGCGGCAGCGAGGATGCCAAGGTCTATATTTGGGATTTGCAGAGCCGCGAGGTTGTGCAAGTCCTCGAAGGGCACAGGGGTAAGTGAGATTTGATCCCGAACTGGACTGCCTGATATCATGTGGGCAGATGCGGTGCTGGCTGTTGCTGTGGGTGTTTCGGTGTCGTGTGTCTGTCATCGCTTGCTGATGGATGCGGAGCAGACCCACCCCAAGAAGGCTATCATCGCCTCTGCCTCGATGGAGAAGGATTTGACGATAAGGCTATGGTATGACGAGTGACGCTGTGCAGTATCTACACGTACAATGGTGTACGGTCTTGTGTACGGTCTGTGTGACTTTCTCACTTGTACCAAGGGCCGCAGCCATGGAATGTACGAGGCGATTCTACGCTAGGATGACTCAGCGACCTTATCAAGTTCAAACTCCACCACCCAGTATTATATAAACCCTCGCCGTCCGCCACCCCACCCCACACAACCACCACACTCGCCACCCCTCTACGTGAGTTCCCGTTCCATACCCTCGCCCCACATCGTTCACCTTTGTGCAGAATGCAGATCTTTGTAAAGACCCTGACCGGAAAGACCATCACCCTCGAGGTCGAGTCCTCCGACACCATCGATAACGTCAAGACCAAGATTCAGGACAAGGAGGGGTAAGTCCCCTGACATTCGTCCTTGTACTCCCCATCTCACATCCTACAGCATCCCTCCTGACCAGCAACGTCTGATCTTTGCTGGAAAACAGCTCGAAGATGGTCGCACGCTTTCTGACTACAACATTCAGAAGGAGTCCACCCTCCACCTTGTATTGCGTCTCCGTGGTGGCATGCAGATCTTCGTGAAGACCCTGACGGGCAAGACGATCACCCTGGAGGTCGAATCCTCGGACACCATTGACAATGTCAAGACCAAGATTCAGGACAAGGAGGGTATTCCCCCTGATCAGCAACGTCTTATTTTTGCTGGGAAACAGCTGGAAGACGGTCGCACTTTGTCTGACTACAACATTCAGAAGGAGTCCACCCTTCACCTCGGTATGTCAACCACTTGTATATTCAATCTCTTCCCTAATCTCTTGCAGTTCTTCGTCTCCGTGGCGGTATGCAGATTTTCGTGAAGACCCTCACTGGCAAAACGATCACGCTGGAAGTGGAGTCATCTGATACCATCGATAACGTGAAAACGAAGATTCAGGACAAGGAGGGAATTCCTCCTGACCAACAGCGCCTCATTTTCGCTGGGAAGCAACTGGAGGATGGTCGCACTCTTTCCGATTACAATATTCAGAAGGAGTCGACGCTTCACTTGGTGCTTCGTCTGCGCGGTGGTATGCAAATCTTCGTCAAGACTCTCACCGGCAAGACCATCACGTTGGAAGTGGAGTCATCCGATACGATTGACAATGTGAAGACGAAGATCCAGGACAAGGAAGGCATTCCCCCGGACCAGCAACGCCTCATCTTCGCTGGTAAGCAACTCGAGGATGGACGTACTCTCTCCGATTACAACATCCAGAAGGAGAGCACGTTACACCTTGGTAAGTCGCTCCGATTTATCTGAAGATCTAGTAATGACGATGTCCCTTCCAGTCCTTCGTCTGCGTGGTGGATGCTGAGTATGTTGTCGAATTGGCGGACTTAGTGTTTCGTAGTTGTATCGTTGAGTGTAGTATGCGGTTGTAATATTTGATGTGATGCATGTTATACTTGGTTGGATTGCGAGCGATCTACGCAGGTACAAGACTATGTAAAGAGTTTGAGACATGGTCGTTTAGAGCTTCGCCAACACTTCCATGCTTCCTACGTCTCTTGCGCTTTCGCACTGCAGGGGCTACCATGATATCCTCCTCAACTTCAGTACTCTTCCTTTTTTGTTTTACGACTGAATCAACATTTAGAACCTCATCGTCGATGCGGGGAGTAGAAATAGGTTGTCTTGTACGGGGTACTGCTTTTTTCTTCATGCTGAGGGGGTTTGGACTCTTTGGACCCTTCCTTCTGCGAGGAGGTTCAACTGGGGTATCAGCTCTGATGGCGGCCAACTCTGCAGCGTCGGGTTGAAATGCCTTTTCTTCATTCTAGACCCCGAGAATTAGTGGACGCATGACCAGGTCTCAGTGGGAGACATGCCTGTTGTTTGGCTTCCAACGTTACATCGCTCGGGGGTTCTAAAATCATCACTGCACGATTGATGTGGACGATCGGCACCGCTGGTATCAGCCGGAGTTTGACGCGAAGCGTTTGCGACTGGGTCGCTATGACATAGCGATGTTTGTTAGAGTCACCTACAGAAGCGTCAAGACTACATGCATCGATTGAAGATGAGAGACTTTCCGACTACGCTTGCGATGCATTCTTCTCCAAGAATGGCTTCTCTGTGGTTACATTTTCTACGTTCGAATGATTTTGCGAGATCAACCGCGGCCTGTTGGGGCATTCCCTGCAGGTATAATTCATGAATGCAGCATTGCGTGATCACTGAGTGATAGGCTAGTCAGGCCATCCGGGACCAGTGGCGACAGTCAAGTTTTCGTACTAGGCTTGACGATTCCTTGGAGCACAACGCTCAATTGATGTTGCAAGTCTATCTTGGCTGCCACAGCCAATCTGCACATTTCGGAGTCAACTAGGCATATATGAGCTCGGACTGGATTGGCGGGAGGCAGACATACCCAGGACTTGGTAAGGCTGCCGAAACCCAAATGATAGGGAGTACAGCGACATGAGTTTTCTGTATGTTTTCGCCCTCTTTTGCCTCATGATGGGCAATTTAGTCCGGCGTTCAGTTGGAAACTGCCGGGAAGGCCAGTGCAGGCAGTTGTTTAGTGTTGTTATGCAGGACCTTCACTACACTTTCCGAAACCCGCGTCAGCATGAAATTGAGGTTGTTGGGTATACTAGCGACTCTGTTCAGGTGAGTAGAGCGTTGTTTAGTCCTTGAGCGAGTTAAGATTGGCTGACTCTACTCAGTACCTGTCTTTGCCTTGACCTCATTGGACACGTGCAATGGAATGACTTATGTCCCAGTGAGTTTGGGGTTCAATCCCGCCGTAATTGCTGACGTCTAAGGAGCTCAGATTATGGAGCGCTTGGTTCTGCTAAAATCATCCTTGACGCAGGCAGATACTTTGGTCGCGTAACACAGCAAGGAAATTTCTCCATGTATGCATACCTCTGAACGTCGTTGGTTAGCAACTGAATCTTGTTATGCAAGACCAGACGTGGATCCAGGAACGTATGTTCTCTCGGTCACATCACACGACTACGTGTTCGACCAAGTACGCTAGCTGGCTTTCTCTTTCACTCGCCCCCGCTGATCCTCAGACGGTTAGTTCCGCGTGGATGTGTTGGACTCTACCAGTCCACCACAGGTTAGGTCCCACATGCTCGGAACGCCGCTGACATCTGCTACATCCGTGTCTTTACGATATCCAATTGTTTTGATGCCTCGACACAAGAACAATTACTTCAAGCCTCGCGAATCATTCAACTTGTTGGGCATGTTCCAAAATCCAATGATGATGATCATGGTGTTGACAGGAGTGATGATGCTTGGGACGCCGTACATCATGGTAACTCTACTATTTCCAATCGATGTACCCTGCTCACGCGTTGAGCCAGAAAAACCTGGACCCGCAAACATTGGAGGAACTCAAAAGCCAGCAAGGAAAGATTGCAAACATTCAGAACTCCCTACAGAACGGGGACGTCAAGTCTGGGTATGTCTACGACGTGATTGCGAAGGATTATGCTCATGTCGAGCTAGGCTGTCAGCCCTACTGGCTGCCGAAGAGGAGTCCAAAGCATCCGTGGCGAGCGGAAGGTCTCCGGGGAATGGGGCAACGGTACAGCAACGAAAAGCTGGAAGAGGCAGTAGACGGCGGTGAGGTAGAGTAAGGTATCCCAGAATATTTGGCGAGACTACGCTCTGCTATAGAAGTGGACAACTAGACCATGGTCAGAAAGGGGAGTTGGGTTGGGGATTTGGTCCGGGGAGGTGATCTCCTGCTTGAGTGTCTGGTACGTACTCCAGTATGCGATGAAGGTCGGCGTTCCTGTATATCGATGAGCTAGGACGGATGAATGTGAATTGCACATACCTTTGTTTGAATCGGGTAAGAATAGCGTGAGGGTTCTGTAAATAGGCTTGGGACGATTCCACGCTGCTGCCAGTCCTGTCGAGCAATTGAGGAGGAACCAAGGCATCATGGACTATCTGGCGTACTGATCGTCGGAAGTGGATGTCACTTCTAAAATATACATATTGTCATTCTTGTTGGCATCTTCGCCTGCGCGAGCCCCTGGTGCAGGCAAAACTTTGACGCCAGATAGAGCGAGTTGGCTGGAAGTGCTACTGATGGTCGGCTTAGTTGCATTGGCGGGATCATAGTCGAACACCAGCACATGTTCGTCGGGAAACCGGGGAAGCAGCGACAGAGCAGAATCGTCGGCGTAACGATATTCTATGTCGGCGTGGATGAGCGCACTATTTTGACCGGCCGAATTGTGCTGAAGAGACGAGTGGGCGACGAGAATATAATATGGCGGCTCAGACATATTGGAACGGAAATAGGAACTGCCCCAATCTCAGCACGCAAATGTACCGCTCATATTCAAGAGTGCTCTTCTGGATTTCGAAGGCCTGTTATGCTCTGATAACCCTCATCGTAGCTTGCTTTCTCGCCATTTCTTGCTTTGCACTCCTCGAACAAGCAGTCCGAACTGCATCTCATTCCTGGACGAACAACTGGGACACTGTCACCATAGGCGCGACATACTGCCTGGTGGTCAGTCTCTGCTTTCCTCCAATGGTGCTGATCCTTGACATCCCGACAGCTTCTTCTTAGTATTGCGTTTTGCACGAAGCGTCGCATCGCAGTCCGGAGGAGACTGCAGCGGATATCGAAAACGCATAGTGGAATCAACAAAAACGATCTTCCAAAGGCAGGTTCACGTCCGTACGCCCACGTCTCGTACACTTCATATTTCCATCCAGGCAGTCCACGAGTATATTTCCCAAGAGTTTGCACGTTCCTGCTTGATCTCTTACGAGTGTCAACCGCGGGAGACGACGCATCCTGGTTGGGGTATACCCGGCACTGAGCATGGCGGCACCCGCTTTCGACGAGGCTTGCTTGATACCATCGCTGATATTGGTCTGTATTGATGCTCGTCAAAGGGAGTCGACTTTCTGACTGACGGGCAGATGCCCGAGCGCATCTCGTTATACCTAACCTCCCTCCTCTGAAGCCTCATTCTCGCATGATACAT
>JBBPQN010000166.1:0-23693 GCA_038092575.1 Boletus subluridellus | reverse complement strand
AGCGGAACTAATACTAATGCGGAGGAATGGAGGTAACGGAAGATGTATGTAAGTAGGGTCGTAAGTATGGACAAGGTCCGGGGGTCAGAGGTTGCGTCTCGAATGAGAACACACCAGAGTTCATATGCACAAAAAGCGGAGTTGGTCCGGAGGACCGGGGTTGGACTTAACTGGATTTCCGGGATATGACAACTAGCAGTTGAGTGTTTGCATTGCAATTGCAGTGCCACTGTGGATTGCACAAGAGAGAGTAAGGTTGTGCACATACTTGGTCAGCTTGTTGTTGATAAAATCCATAGTTGGGATAACAGTGGTGAGGTTGGGTGTGGAATGTGAGAAGAATTCTGTAGTGTGCTTGAGGACCTAGACAGTCATGATGTTTGAATCATGTTACTACTATTGTCACAGTCACAACATGTTATTATCACACCTTCAGCACATTGCACAGCTCTGCAAAATCCCAAGTCCTTCCTCTATGTTATGGTATCCACCACTTCCTGATGGTTCAATGCATAATCAAGTATGTCAAATGTCAAATTCCACCTCATAGCAACATCCTGTGGCAAATTTGTTATCAGAAGGTTCAATTGCTCAAGAATCTGCCACCACTCTGGAAGCAACTTGCTCAAAGAATTGATAATCTTGTAGCCAATCTTCTGGATCTGTCACACCAAGTGTGTTTAGAAATGGTACATCACAAGTCTCAAACTAATTCATTCACCTTTGCAAGGGCTAACTGCATTGGCACAATCATTTTCCATAGGTCCTTTCTCTCTTTGGCAGTCATTTCATCTATCTCATCCACCCATCCATCAAGATTATTGTCTGTCATGTTGGTGTCATCCCCATTTTCAGTGCCAACATCCTTGTTTCCATCCTCAGTCATCTCACAGAGTTCCCACCCCAGCAAGAGTTCAGCTGGCATCAATTCATCTTTGTTATGCTCTCCTTGTCCCTTCTTCACATCAAATGCATGGAGAAAGGACTTTGCCACAAGGTTTGTTGTGTGCAGGAAGCACTGCATGTGCCCAGCTTGCCCTCCATAGTCCAGCAGCTCATCTTCCAGTGTCTTGACCATGACAATGTTGTTTGCAGCATTGTTGCAGGTAATACAACATATCTGTATGCTCATAAGTCTGCATTCATGTTCATTTCACTTACTAACCTTTTCTACAATGTCAAACTTGTCTAGAACATCTCAGAATGCCTTCACAAGGGCCATGCCCATGTGTGACTATGTTCCTGTCAGTGCACCTTTCAATTCAGTAAAGTCAACCTCCACACCTTAGTGACTTTAACAATGTCTAATGGCATGGAAAGGGGTGATCTTTTGTACTCCAAGTGCACAAAAAATGCTACAAAGGCACAGTGGTTAGGAGATGTCCAAGCATCTATTGTAAAGCTCAAATTTCCTTCATACACCTGGTATGTCATTACTACCCAAAGTTAAGCACAATAGCTGACATACCTTCAACATTTTAGCAATCTGGTTATGCATATGTGTAAACGTGTGGCAAACATCATGTGCCACAGTAAATTGGGAAGGTATGTAGTGATTCAGCTGCCCCATCTTCATCAGGGATAAGAATGCACAGTCATTGATGATTGTGAATGGCTGCAGGTTTTCAGCTGCCCACTGCACAATCTCTGCTCTACAAAACACAATGTCAATTTCACCAACCTGTATACTCATGTACAGCCATGTCTGACCTGGTTTCCTTGCAGCTGTGAGATATATGTGAGTAAGTCACTTGTGCTTCTCCCTTCTGCTCAAATGTAGTTGTAATCTGACCATTTTGTAGGATGTCAGTCACAACTGTATCACATGCTTCATCTGTGTCCTTTACATCATCAGCAGCCCTCACAGCATCACTGCCCCAGCATTTTTTAGCATGCTCTCACATGTTACCTGTTGAGCAAGCATCCTTTATGTCAAGATACCAGCATATGGTAACATTGCAGTTCTGGGCACTGCATTTGAATACATGCAATCACTGGCTATCAGTGTCTTCAACAGTTGGTTTGGCTGCAAAAAATGCATAGATCAGTGAGATCCAATCTTTCACCAAGTTCTCTATCACTCATGTTAGGATATGAAGTTGTATGTTGTCAATAGGTGCTCACCAAGTTCTTTTCCTGGATTTTGTCAATACCTCATTCTTTAGAATGATCTTTCTGATGGTTTCATACTTGGTGGTGCTGGTGGGCCTGGCCATCCTCATTGTTACGGATTTCTTTCCTTTTTATCCTTCTAACTATGCTCTCACTTATTCATCTTCCCATATGCAAGAGGCCTTCACCCTTATGGCATTGACCATGTAGCATGCTACTTTTATGGATGATCTTCTTGAAATGGATGAATAATCTTTTCTAGGCAGTTCTCTTGTGCTGCCTCATTTTCCCCTTAACCCAGATGGTCTGTGCGTGTTCTCATTTAGATGGTCTGTGCACCATTCCTAGTAGTATAAATACTTCACCTTTGTACTATGGTTCTGTATCTAGTTCTATACAATCTATTGCCTAGAGCCTGGTCATTTTGCAAGTGATTAGTCTAAGGATTAGTCATAGCAAGACCTAAGGATTTCTAAGTGTCTTTGCACTGAACTTGAGTGTGCACTTCGACTAGGTTCTATGCATCAGCATAACAAAAGAACTAGATCATCCAGTTTACCTCTGCTACTTAGCATGAGGTCCTTCCCACCACCATTTCATGGCAAAGAGGAATTCAAGCTCCCTCCCCCAAGCAGGAGCCAGACATTGAAATCACAGTACCCCCTCTGACTACCGAACCCACCAACTACCATTATGATGACCCTGACTTCTGGACCAGAAACTCTGCCACCCCCCACCCATCCTCCCCAACCACTTCTGTTCAACCTTCATTGTTCACAACCAACTATTCCTCCAGTTGCGCCTCTATCACCATGAAGCACAACAACTGAAGAATGAGCAGAATCTCCATTAGAATCCCCTATCCCCATGGATGTCAATGAATACAAGTCAGAGATTAAGGCAGGTCTGCTGGATTATTTCTCTGGTCACCCAAATGATGTGCCACAATGGCTGCTGGCCATGAAGGCCTACTTCCAGATGAATGCTCACTTTTACAACAATTGAGCCAAGACCCTTACCCTTCTTGCCAAAATGAGCAAAGGCCAAGAGAAGGACTTTTTCAAGGGTTGGTACTGGAAAATAGGAGATGAAACAGTAGAAGACGATGCTAAGTCCTTCTCTGCTGTAACACAAGGCTTTGTTAATGCCTTTACCCCATATGATGTTGGGGCCAAGGCTTGAATCAACTTGGGAAGGTTGAGACAGAATCTCAGGAATCCTGATGGACTGGACAACTACAACCTGCAGTTCCAACTTCTCACTGGAAAAGCCAAGATTATGGACCAGAAGGCATTGATCAAGTGGTACATCAACAGCCTAGATAACAGCCTCTCCAACTCCATCCTGATGATGTCCATTGTCCCTGACACTATTGATAAATGAATCCAGAAGGCCTCTCAATTTGCTGGGCAGGCAAGAAGAAGAGATGGACTCTGATGCAGAAGGGCCTTCATTCCCACATCTACATGGACCCTGCCCCATCAGACTCATGTCACCCCTCGTCACAACCCAAATGCCATGGATGTGGATGCTATCTGCCTTACCCTGGTCGAGTGTGCCAATCACATGAAGGACAACCTCTGCTTCATCTGTCATCAGAAGGGATGTCAAACCACCAATCATCCTTGCCCTCCTTGCAACAACAACCCCCCTTGAAGTAGCAATGGACCCCCACATCCCCCTAGGAATCCCCAGAGGGTTAGAGCCACCTCCACCACTCCTACCCCAGACCCTATCATGACTTATGTTGCTAGCCTCAGAGGAAGGAACATCTCCAAAGAGGACATCCTGCAGGTGCTCAAAACTTGCTATGAAGAACAACCTGAGAAGGCAGGAGAAACAGTGGTGACTGCTAAAATAGAAGCAGCCAAGGATTTTTGAAATGGAGGGAAGTTTCAATGTCTTCTCCTCCACTTGTCTTAGCTCCCATATTTGTATCAGATTCACATGCACAATCAATCCAAATTCCCCTCTCCCTCTATATGCATGTAGGAGCAGAAATCATCAACATCACTGCCCTTATTGACAGTGGTGCAACCAGATGTTTCATCAATCAAGACTTTGTCTCAAGACATTGCATCCCTACTACCTGGCTTCTTAAACCATTAAAAGCCCAAAACGTGAATGGATCTACCAACAAGGAAGGGATCATCTAACACCAGGTGTCCCTCACTCTCTGAGTAGGAGAAATAGAAGAAGAGTGAAAGCTAATGGTCATCAACCACAGATCCAAGAACATCATCCTTGGTCTCTGTTAAGTACTGGAAAACTCCGAGGGGAGGACGAACTCCGGAACTCCGGAGTTGTCTAGTGGACGGGACTTGGCTTCACCGTATGTGGTGCGCCCTTGCTAGGAGTCCTGTTGTCCTGGAATTTACTGATGGGTCAGGGATAGACTTAAGATGTGCTAGACGTCAAGTCGAGTGGAGGTTTCAGAGAGAGAGTCTTCGAGACTTGAGTGGAGGAATGGAGTTAGACTAAGTTGATATTTGAACTAAGGAAATACAGGAGTAGTACGGAGAGCTTATATACGTTGGAGGTACATAGGATTAGTAACGGAGGTGGAGTTGGTTTGTAAGTACAGAGTTGGAGGTAAGGTAAAGCTGGAGCTGTGTTCCTAAGCAGAGCACAGGTACGGAGGAGAACGTACAGCGGAGCTAGTATATATGGAGATCAAGAAATGGAACGTAAGGTATCATAAGTTATGGACAGGGTCCGAGGGTCAGGGGTTGCGTCTATAGCAAGAACGCGCCGGAGTTCGTATGTACAAGAAGCAGAGTTGGTCCAGAGGACTGGAGTTGGACTTACTGAATTTCCGGGATATGACAGTCTCCCATGGCTGAAAGACCTCAATTGGGCAACTGGACAAGTCACCATCCCAGATTGACTTCCCACCCCCTGCCATGACTCTCCAGATGCCATCACCCAATGCTACCTTATCTGATATCTGGACATGGACCCAGATCTCCACACTGCTCAGCTGTGGAAAAAGTGACTTGATCACTCTCTGTCCATTTCCAAGACTACCATCACAACTGAGATCACCTCGAAAGCTGAGGAAATGGAGAAGGAACTCCCGCCCGCATACTCTGCCTTTAAAGACATATTTGAAAAGAAGGCTGTTGATGAACTACCCCCCTCCTGACCCTTCAATCATGCCATCAATCTAAAAAACACCTTCCCACTGAAAGTTACTAAAGCTTACCCCCTCAATCCAAAGCAACTTGATGCCTGTTGGGCCTTCGTTAATGAGTATGTCAAGTCAGGAAAGATAGTCCCATCAAAGTCGCTGCAGGTCTCCCCCTTCTTTTTTGTCCCAAAAAAAGATGGATTGGTATGCCCCTGCCAGGACTACCAATATCTCAATGAACATACTGTCAAAAACGCCTACCCCTTCCTTCTTATATCAGATCTCATGGACAAGCTGAAAGGCTCCCATCTCTTCACCAAGATGGACATCTGATGGGGGGACAACAACGTATTAATCAAATCCAAAGATCACTGGAAGGCTGCTTTCATCACCCCTTTTGGCCTCTTTGAACCAATGGTGATATTCCTTGGACTTTGCAACTCCCCTGCCACCTTCCAAGCCCTCATGGACCATCTTTTCAGTCACATGATGGCAGAAGGATGGCTCATTATTTACACGGACAATCTCCTCATCCATTCCTCCTCCCCTACCATTCATGAAGAATGAACAAAGCAAGTTCTCCAATGACTACAGGAACATAAGCTCTTTCTCAAACTTGAGAAGTGTTCCTTCAACATCAATGAGGTGGAATACTTGGGGATGATCATACAGGAAGGGCAGGTAAAGATGGACCTGGTCAAGCTAAGTGCCATTGACAACTGGAAATCCCTGACCTCGGTTAAAGCAGTCCAGTCATTCATAGGGTTCTGTAACTTCTATAGGAAGTTTATCCCCAATTTCTCAGCCCTAGCCCGCCCCCTCATCAAATTAATGAAGAAGAACACCCCCTGGAAGTGGGAGACACCCCAGCAAGCTGCCTTCCTTGATATCAAGAAGGCCTTTACCAAACAACCAGTCCTATGCCTCCCTGATGTCCTTTCCCCCTTCTTTGTGATGACTGACACATCCCTCACCACCACAGGAGTGGTCCTCATGCAAAAAGATGCCAACGGTGACTTCCACCCCTGCACTTACCTCTCTCAGACCCTCTCCCTGGCTGAGAGAAACTATGATATCTATGATCACAAGTTGCTCACTGTCATCCATGCCCTGGAAGAATGGTGACACTACCTCCTTGGGACCTTCCACCCTGTCACCATCCTTACCGACCACAAAAATCTGACATACTTCAAACAACCCAGGAAGCTGTCTCGCCACCAGACCCACTGGTTGATGTTCCTGCAGGACTTCAACCTAACTTCCCACCACCTCCTGGGTACTCAGATGCGCCCAGCAGATGCTTTCTCTCGATGGGATGACATCACCACTACTGATGACAATCAGGATGTCACCCTCCTTCCCCCTGACCTCTTCATTTGCATTATTGACACAGCTCTGGCTGAAAAGATCACATCCTCCTCTCCCACCAATCCCCTTGTGCTTGATGCTATTCAAGCTCTTGTCGATGGATCCTCTCTCTTCCCCCATGCTACCCAGATGGATTGGTCCTATGACCACCCCCACGTTTACTACCATGGTAAACTCTTCATTTCCAAACCAGCCTGCCAGTGTTACAAATCCATTTTCTCACCCCTTTCTTTTCTAGTCATGTGATCATTTCACACCTTCACATCACATGACCTTATCTTATCTTTCATCATGTGACCATGTGAACCAGGCCTAGACCTGTAACACATGTCAAACCTCATGTATTTAATCTCCATCAGTCTAGAACATCTAGCACTGCCTCCTATTAATCTCTGTCTACTTTACTCAGCATAGTTTGCTAATACTCCCACAATTTGTCATTTACATAGCCTCACACATATGGACCAGCGTCATAATAAGTACAAACATGTAAAACGTATATATACCATGAATCCATCATCCCAAGAACTTCAGTCAAGTTCTTGTTGGGATTCCCTCCTAACTACCCTCTTGCTCTATTCAGTCGATTTGAGTGTTTGAGTTGCCCAAGTCATTATTTGATTGGAGGTCGCCAATATAAGAACTTGACTAGATTCACTTCCACCACTCATCCACTCTTACTTGTCATCATTATGTACACATGGCCCCTAGTGTTAAAGGGAACACAGCTGGACTCGAGGCTTAACGAGATCTTTTACCACCCTGTACCTTTCTCACACACTTGTGCTATCCATTTCTTTTTACATATACCTACCCTATATGGATGTGAAGGCACTTAGCTATCTAGGGCAGTGCAGGACTGAGCTCAAGTGCTCTTAATTGGTTTAAACACCAGTCCAAAACCCTTCAGACTTCTTCCCATTATGTGTGAGTGTCCTGGTGTGGCACACTTTTTTTTATGTTTTACTACATATGTTGTTGTGGTGCAAGAGCAGTAGCGTGCCCACCCAACTTCATATTATGTTACACTTTCAAAGGTGCAGTCAAGAAGGTCATTGACTTGATTCACACCTAGTGGAGTGAGAAGATCCTCCTAGGAATTTTTACACTACCTTTTTTATGGATGATCAAAGCAGAGGATATCTCAATCCTCATCAAGAAAAGATCCCCTTCTCCCTATGAAGCCTTCATCTTTAATGAAGATCCCAATGATGACATTGAAATAAAACAAGAAGAGGAATTCCCACCTCACTTTTTTGATTTCCTATGAGTGAGATTCATCCGAGCAGAAGAAGATTTTCACCCCTATGAAGCAGAAGCTTGGTTCAAACTCAGGAAATTAGAAGCAAAACTCGCCCAACCTGTTGTACAGAGAACCACAAGGACATTACAAGACCAATGAGGATTATGAACCCCCTCATGTCACCCCACCATCATCACCAACACCACATCAGCAAACAATGTTCCAAGACACTGCGTGTATTGCTGCACTCAAGGTGCAGCTCCTCACCCTTATGAACCAGCTGCAACAACTTGCCGCCACAGGCATACAAATGACCAACACTGAGGTCATAGTTTCCAAAAAGGTCACAGTAGTTCCTGACCCAAAACTATATGATGGAAGCTATGACAAATTTGATGAATGGTTCATTCATCTAAACATCTACATCGATGCAAACCTTGAAACATTTGACACAGACAAGAAGAAAGCCATTACTACCTTGTCAAGAATAGGCTCCAAAGAAGGCAAAGACAAAAATGGTGCTGGCATGTGGATACAAAACCAACTCACAAAGTATATGCAAGGATCACTACACATGTGGCCAGATGATGAGGAACTTAAAACACTCCTCAAAGACCATTTCAAGCCCAGCATGGATGCCAACAACACAATGGACCAGCTCACATGAATGAAGCAAGGTCCCAAGGAACACATCAAGTCTTTCCTAACTCAGTGGGTTGCTCAATATGAAAGATCTCAATGTGGAGATGCCATGGGAGTTTACCTCCTAGAGAAAAACATCCATGACAAGATTATAAAACACATCTTCATCAATGGGCAAAGGAAGAAGTACATAAACCCATACTTAATCAAGATCAAGAAGACTGGAAATCTTCTTGAGTCATTCGCTCTTAGGAGCAACCAAGGATGAGTCTGGCAGAACCAGACACAAGGAAGCTCCTCAGGAGTGCATACTTACGGTGGCTGGGCAATCCCATGGACATAGATGCCATCTGCACTGGCAAAGGCAAGTGCTTTAACTGCCAAGGCCCCCACCTTGTTAAGGACTGCCCCAAACCTAGAAAGGAATGTGGTGAATGCAAGTTCCTTGGGGGAGGGCATAGCAGAAGGTGCAGCAAGTATTGCAATGTATGCACGAATACAAGCAATTCATCTAGCACAAATGAGGATGCTGGAAAGGGAGCTGGGACTGATGTGAGAATGAAGCAGGTCGCAGCAATGGACTTTGAGGCTGCTAAGGCCTATTTTGCAGATTTCTTGGCTAACGAGACTGGAAAAGAGTAAAATCACTGAATAAACTGGGTGTTCAGTTGACTACAGACAAAAAGAAAATAGAAAATAATACAAAAAATAGTTTTTCTGTACTTTCATCTTATGTTGATTATGGAGAAGAAGAACACAAGTTCTTCGACTCCCAAAATAGGACTTTATTTAACAATACAAACAATGAACTTTCTGTTTCTCAAACCCAAACCAGGTCTCATGAAAGTGAGCTTGCTGCAGGGGAATGCAGGCTTAATTCAGTCAAGAAAAATAAATAAAAAACTATTATGAATGACAATATCTATGAAACTCCAGAATGGATCTGTCTCAGATCTGTTAAAACAAAATGAGAAATCAACCTTGAAATCAAGGTAGCCTCAGCTACAACAAAATACAAAATGTACAAAACACACGCCTTCTAGATAGTGGAGCAAATGGCATCTTTGTAGATGCCAAATGGGCCAAGGACAATAAACTTTCACTTACAAAACTCACACAACCCATACCCATATTCAACATAGATGGAACAAAGAATTCTGCAGGAGACATCTCCCACACTGTGGAAATTATCATTGATTACCAAGGACATTGTGAGAAATTAGTAGCAGAAGTAACAGACCTGGGAAAGAATCCAGTAATTTTAGGATACACATGGCTGTCCAAACACAATCCAGAGATCGACTGGCAAACAGGATCAGTACAACTCACATGTTGTCCGTGGACTTGCTACCTCCTATCTGACTGACCCATATTCATCAGAACCCTAGAAGAAAGGGAAATGAATGACATGCCATACATCTACCATTGACTAAAGAAGGTAATGACTGAGCAGCAGCAGAGCATGCCAGTTACCGAAAAGACTGTGGAGCAGATGATTCCCAAGGAATTTCACCAATTCCTAGATGTATTTTCAAAGAAGCATTCTGAAAGGATGCCTGAAAGAAAACCTTGGAACCACACCATAGACATGAAACCAGGATTCAAGCCAAAAAAGGGAAAACTCTACCCAATGTCTGTCGAGGAACAAAAGAAAGTTTCCAACTTTGTAGATGAACAATTATGAAAAGGCTATATCCAACCTTTCAAATCTCCACAAACATCACCAGTCTTCTTTATTCCAAAGAAAGATGGAAAGAAACATATGGTACAAGATTACTGATACCTAAACAAATGGACAGTAAAGAACAATTACCCACTACCACTGATCTCCCAATTGGTTGACCAATTGTGGGGTGCAAAACTGTTCACAAAAATGGATCTCAGATGGGGATACAATAATGTATGCATCAAAGAAGGTGACAAATGGAAAGGTGCCTTTGTTTGTCATAGGGGAAGTTATGAACCATTGGTTATGTACTTCAGTCAAACCAATTCCCTGGCCACATTCCAGGCCATGATAAATGACATCTTCCACGATATGCAAGCAATCATCATAATATACATTGACAACATCCTTGTGTTCACTAAAAATGAAAACCAAGAGGAACACAATGCAATCATACTAGAAGTCCTCAAATGACTCCAAGAAAATGACTTATTTATAAAACCAGAAAATGCACGTTTCATATCAAGAAAATCGATTTCCTAGGCATGATTGTCTCAGAGGAAGGAATCAAAATGGAACCTGGAAAAGTAGAAGCAATCCAAAAATGGCTGGTTCCCACAAGTGTAAAAGGAGTATAGAGTTTCCTCAGACTCACCAACTTTTATAGGTGATTTATTAAAGACTTTTCTATTGTGGCTAGACCACTAAATGATCTCACAAAAAAGGATCTCAAATGGAGATGGACAGAAAAGGAACAAAATACATTTGATATACTGAAAGAAACATTTATCATGGCTGCTGTCCTTGCCTGCCCAGATAACAATTGTAATTTCCAGCTAGAATGTGATGCCTCACACTTTGCAACAGGAGCAGTTCTATCTATAGAAAAAGAAGAAAAATGGCATCCAGTAGCATTCTTGTCACATTCCATGATGGCAGAACAAAGAAACTACCTGATAGCCGATAAAGAAATGCTAGCTATTATTCATGCACTAGAACAATGGCATCATCACCTAGAAGGTGCTGAGAAATCATTTGAGATCTGGACAGATCATGCAAACCTCCAGTATTTCATGAAATCTCAAGATCTCAACCACAGACAAGTGAGATGGGCACAATATTTATCACATTTCAATTACAAACTTATTAAGAAACCAGGAACATCCATGGGAAAAGCCAACGCCCTCTCTAGAAGAGAAGACCACGCTGTGGGAATCAACCAAGACAATAAAGGAGTCATGGTTATACCCACAGAACATGTATGAGCCAATGAAGTAACTTATATATGTACATGGCGAAGAACAAAAAATCTTAGATTGGGTGAAAGTCACACAATTCATGCTATGCAAATCAACCCTTTCATGATTTGAAATTGATGAAGAAGGTTTCACTAAATTAAATGGAAAAATCTACATGCCTGGGGAAGAAAGTAACCTCCACCAGGATATTATAGAACTTTATCAGGACTCCATGTTAGCCAGATATGGTGGTGCAGAGAAAACTCATGAGTTAGTCTCACACTACTAAACATGGAAAGGCATACATAAACAAATAATGGACTATTGTTCCTGATGTGAAAGATGCGCTCAGATGAAACCAACCACAAGGCCTCCAGCAGGCAAATTCCATCCTAATCCTATTCCCGAGGGTCCCTGGCAGGATATCTTGGCTGACTTCATCATGGACTTACCCACTTCCAATGGCTACGACAGCATTCTCATGGTTGTGGACTGATTTAGCAAAAAAGCAGTATTTATTCTCATGGTTAAAACAATCACCAGCCTGGGAACTGCTAAATTATATTGAGACAACATATGGAAAATGCATGGCCTCCCACAATCCATAATCTCCAATCATGGCCCACAATTTTCAGCACAAGTAATGAAGGATCTTGGCAAAATGCTACAGATTGATCTATGCATGTCAATGGCTTTCCACCCACAAACAGACAGACAAACCAAACATGTGAACCAAGACCTTCAACAATATTTACGTCTCTATACTGCGGAAAAGCAAAAGGAATGGTCTGAATGGCTAGCTCTAGTGCAATTCCAATACAACAACAAGGCCCACTCTGCTACAGGCAAATCCCCTTTCCAAGTCACATGTTCATATTCACCATGCATGGGAATTGAATCTAAAGAAAACGTGAAAGGACCTGCCACAATGGCATTTGCCAAGGATTTCACACAAACTTTAGCTGATGTGAAAACCTCACTCTCCAAGGCACAGGATGCAATGAAGGCACAAGCTGACAAACACAAATCAGAAGCACCTGTTTATGAAAAAGACTCCCAAGTGTGGTTATCTACTGAACATTTGAACCTAAAGAAAACCTGCCAATCACATAAATTAACAGAAAGATTGCTAGGCCCCTATAAAGTTCTCGAAATGGTAGGAGACAATGCTGTAAGGCTGAAACTCCCATGCTACATGAAAATTCACCCAGTGGTAAACATATCATGGGTCAAACCATACAAGGAAAGACTTCCTAATCAGAAGCTCTATAAACTCAGACCAGTAATGGTTATGTATGAAGGAGATGAAGAATTTGAAGTCGAATATACATATTATGGCATCACAGCTAAAGGGTCAAAAATTAGAGTTCTTAGTTCACTGGAAAGGATACCAGGAAAAAGACCAAACATGGGAAATAGGAGGCAATCTTTCCCATGCCAAGGAGGCAATCAGTGACTTCTATAAAAAGAACCCACAAGCACCACAATGACTTCAAATGATGCAAACAGTGTTTACATTCCTATTTAATCAATACAAAAATTACATGAA
This sequence comes from Boletus subluridellus, assembly GCA_038092575.1. Lineage (NCBI taxonomy): Eukaryota > Fungi > Basidiomycota > Agaricomycetes > Boletales > Boletaceae > Boletus > Boletus subluridellus. The sequence goes on along the minus strand of JBBPQN010000166.1, from coordinate 10,745 downwards.
ACCTCCACCAATCTGATCTCACCTGGAATGCAAACCATAGAGGGGGGGTAGTGTTACAAATCCATTTTCTCACCCCTTTCTTTTCTAGTCATGTGATCATTTCACACCTTCACATCACATGACCTTATCTTATCTTTCATCATGTGACCATGTGAACCAGGCCTAGACCTGTAACACATGTCAAACCTCATGTATTTAATCTCCATCAGTCTAGAACATCTAGCACTGCCTCCTATTAATCTCTGTCTATTTTACTCAGCATAGTTTGCTAATACTTCCACAATTTGTCATTTACATAGCCTCACACATATGGACCAGCGTCATAATAAGTACAAACATGTAAAACGTATATATACCATGAATCCATCATCCCAAGAACTTCAGTCAAGTTCTTGTTGGGATTCCCTCCTAACTACCCTCTTGCTCTATTCAGTCGATTTGAGTGTTTGAGTTGCCCAAGTCATTATTTGATTTGAGGTTGCCAACAGCCTGGACCTCATTTGTTCCATTCATGAAAGTGAAACCGGGGGACATGGTGGTTACTTCTGCACAGTTAACACCCTCCAACAGGACTATTGGTGGCCTGGCCTTACCACCTTTGTCTGCCACTTTATCTCAGGTTGTGCCACTTGCCAGGCCCACAAGGTCAATACCCACCCCTCTGCCCTGCCCCTTACCCCATTGCCTTCCCTGGCTGTTATGATATACTATATTTTCAAACTTTTTAACTTAGCACATTCGCGCACATACCTTACATCTTTCAGACTTCAAAGTCACATGATGTGCATGTGACCATGGGAAACTACACGTGTCCTATGGTCTAGACAAACATGCTGCACACACGCCTTATTAATTTCCATTCTTTCTTTCTCATCATCATCATCTCTTTCGCACAACGTCTTCTCTTATTTATCTATATCAAGTAGTTTCTTCCATGGACCCTATGGTCCATGTGCCAACCTGTAACATATATAAAGTAGCTGTAGATGACTGGACTCCCCAGTCTAATCCATTTGTGCCTTGTGACCTACATTCTTGCGAGTGCATTAAGGAAGATATCGCCTCTACTCTCTTATCTCCTCTTTTCTTTACCGCTTCGAAGCTTTGGTGTTAGCCTTGTTGAGTCCCACCAGTGATTGCTCGAGTGTGCTCGCAACACTGGTGACCCACCCCTTCTAATCCATTTCCATGGATCTCATCATGGATCTTCCCCCATCCTTAGGCTTTGACTCTGTCATGGTCATGGTTGACCATGGCCTTACAAAGGGGGTAATTTATGCCCCTTGCCTCAAAACAATTGATGCCATAGGTGTGGCACTTCTTTTCTTCAAAACAGTCTTCCATTGCTTTGGATTACATGATAGATACATCTCCAATTGGGGACCCCAATTCACTTCTGCCTTTGCAAGAGAACTGGCCAGACTCCTCAAGTATGATCTGGCCCTCTCCACCACCTACCACCCACAAACTGACAGCAAAACCAAGCAAGTCAACCAAGAATTGGAGACCTATCTTCACATCTTCTGCAATGGACACCCTGAGAAGTGGGCAGAACTCCTCCCCATGGCCGAATTCTCCCATAATGTCGCCACCCACTCCATCACCAATAAGTCCCCCTTCTCCCTCATGATGGGGTATGAACCCCACCCATACCCTCCGATCAGCAAAATGTTCCTCCCTGCCCTAGAACAATGGTTGGAAATACTTGGAGATGCCCGGTTGGAGGCTATTGCAGCATTTGAAAAGGCACAAAGAAGCATGAAGGAATGGATCTCTTCCAAGTTCTGCCCATGGAAGGTAGGAGATAAAGTGTGGCTGGAAGGCAAGAACCTTCACCTCCACTACCCTTCCAGGAAACTTGCCCCCAGAGGAGAGGAACCATTCGAAATCACCCAGGTCATCTCCCCAGTGGCATTCCACCTCTGTCTTCCTGGAACCTGGAAGATCCACAATGTGTTTCACACCTCCCTCTTATTGACCTATTGGGAGACTTCAGAACACAGCCCCAATTACTCCAACCCTCCATCAGAGCTCATCAGAGGAGAAGAAGAGTACAAAGTGGACAAAATCCTCTCACATTGCAGAACACAAGGCTGGAGACAATACCTGACTTCCTGGAAAGGGTACTCCACAGCAGAAAACACCTGGGAACTGGAAGGACTTCAAACATGTGCAACCACTCCTTCACACTTATAAACTTCACCATCCCAAGGACTTCCCCTCCCCATCTTTTGCCTGAACCATCTTTGCAATGGCCATCACCCAGGTCCCCCCTGTTCACTGCAACTGTCTCTCCATTCCTCACTGCTGTATCCTCTTTGCCTCAGTCCTGGAGAACCCCATCACCACCCTCATCATAGAAAGAAACCAGGTCTTTACCTTCAACTATGACCTCATCTCCACCACCTGCCTCTATTGAGTGTATGCTACAGTGAGGTGTATCATGACCCAGTTGACCCCAGACAACCAACCTCCCATTTATGCTGCCTCCCTGAATGGAGCCATTACCAAGGTGAGGGCCCTTACATTAGATTTACTTTGGAACCAAGCATTCAGTGCAGTTGTCAATGTGCTCCCCCCTCTCTCTGTCTCTCCCATCCTCCGCCCTTTCATCCTTTCCATGTTGGAACTGGAGAGGGAGATCCACTTCTTCCAGGACCCCCTAAACATCCCCACTGCCCCTGCTCCTTGCCCCTCCAACCATGGAGCTACCCATGGGGGTATTAATGCACTATCCCCAATAGGGCCTCACCTCCTGCAAGGGCTCACTCTGAGTCCACTGAGTCCTTTCAGACCAGTGTCGAGGGGACACCAGCCCCTCTAGTGCCAGTGACCCCTCTTCCCACTCTTAGGAGAATCCGCTGCACCTGCCTCTCACAGGAGAAATGACAACACTTTGGACTTGGCACCACAGTCCTTGTTCCATTGGGCCCACCAGTGGGTCCAAGAAATCAACAAGGAAATGTGGCCTGTTTCCACTCTCCCTGCCATGTTCCCACCCTGGGACCCCTCACCATTGTCATCCCTGCTCACCCCATCCCCCCTGCCCTCTTCACTGTCGGTCACTGACTCACCTCTCCACCAATGGCCCAATCCCCTCCCCAGCCTCATGTTCCTTCCCAATATTGCCTCCAGTGCTATAAGTGCCACTCCACCAACCACTTCAGGGCCAACTGCCCACAGTAAATCTGTCCATATTGCCACACTGCCGCCCCTGGACACATCCAGGCTTGATGCCCTCATCAAGTCTGTTCTCTCTGCAGAGAGGTCAGACACATCGCTGACAACTGTGTCTTCCATGACAATGAGTGGGTCGACTGGGACCATGACCCCACCAACTATGAGATTAATGAGGGAGACCAATCCAAAAGGGACTGAAGAGGTGGAAGAATGGATCCAGCTGGAACTGGAGAATATTGAGGAAAAGTTGGAGTCTCTTCCATACAAAGGGGGTAATGTTATGGATTTCTTTCCTTTTTATCCTTCTAACTATGCTCTCACTCATTCATCTTCCCATATGCAAGAGGCCTTCACCCTTATGGCATTGACCATGCAGCATGCTACTTTTATGAATGATCTTCTTGAAATGAATGAATAACCTTTTCTAGGCAGTTTTCTTGTACTGCCTCATTTTCCCCTTAACCCAGATGGTCTGTGCACATTCTCATTTAGATGGTCTGTGTGCCATTCCTAGCAGTATAAATACTTCACCTTTGTACTATGGTTCTGTATCTAGTTCTACACAATCTATTGCCTAGAGCCTGGTCATTCTGCGAGTGATTAGTCTAAGGATTAGTCATAGCAAGACCCAAGGATTTCTAAGTGTCTTCACACTACACTTGAGTGTGTGCTTCGACTGGGTTCTATGCATCAGTGTAATACTCATCAGCTGTAGAGGTAGTTTCCACCTCTGAGTGAGAGTCAATATGAGGGTGTGCTGCAATGTGGGATCCATAATCTCATCCAGGTGAGCCAGAATCTTACATTGGGTTGGGGCTGGTTTTGCCTTCTTGGATTCATTTGCCAACCTGTTGTTCTCAGGCTTGTGCTTCTTTGCCACACTGACCCCCTTATCTTCCAGTGTAGCTTGAACCTTGGCAGTTGGTTTGATGATATGTTTGGTGGCTCAGGGATTGGAATCTGGTGACATGGCAATGATCCTTAGCTTGGGTAGAGTACTCAGTAGGCTGAATTACTCCTTGTCAAGAAGGATGTAGTATACAAACAAAGTACCAAGTTACTAAACAAATACTAACTCAGGTTGTGTGCCAGTGGCTCTGGGCAAAGCATTAATGGCCATGGACATACCCATATCCATGGTCATGGGTGTGGGTTTTCTTGTGGGTCAGCAAAGCCAGACCCAGACCCAGACCCACTAATATACCCATACCCACAGCTGTGGGTGTGGGTTTCCTTGTGGGTTAGCAAAGCCAGACCCAGACCCAGACCCAGACCCACCACATACCCATACCCATGGTCCATGTGGATTGCACATATCCATGCTATGCCCTAATCTGATGATATTGTACATCAAATCCCAACATGTCCTGACATTATGAAGCAATTCAGCCATAGGCAGCTTGACTATGTTCCCCTTATCATCAATGAACCATTCTTGCTCATTTCCAGAGATAATTGTTTGACTGAAATTCAAATGGCACTAACCAGAGGAATGAATGGTGCATATACTGTAATATCTCTACCATTCCCACTGGAATCATTGTGAACCACCTGGGAATAGGCAGTCCTATTGATTACCTTGCCTGCAGAGTTTGTCTGTGTAGATGGACACCCAGAGAAGTCAGCTTCTGTGTACTTGTCAAGTGTGTGTTGAACACAAAGGTGGTAGATATGAGGCAAACAGTGAACACAGTGATCAATGGGGTCAAATGTGAATTCACACTCTTCAGATAGAACCTTGGAGAACTCTGACATAGCAGAGTCATTGTTTGTAGCATTATCCATTGTGAAGTGGTCAATCTAAGGCACTTATAAATCAGAATCAATGGTGGAGTAATATAATGAAATGTGAATTGTTTACCTTGTTGAGGGGAATCCCAGTATGATCAATTAAATGTAAAAGGGTTCTAGTGAGCACAGCTCCCATATGGCTCCCCAGAACATAATGAAAAGCTATCATATCCTGGAAATCCTGTAAGTCCAACCCCAGTCTTCTGGACCAACTCCAATTCTTGTACATATGAACTCTGGTGCATTCTCATTCAAGATGCAACCCCTGACCCCTGGACCTTGTCCATACTTATGACTCTACTTACATACATCTTCCATTACCTCCATTTCTCCACATTAGTATTAGCTCCACTTCATAGTATCCTCCATACCTGTGTTTCACTTAGAAACACAGCTCTGGCTTTACATTACCTCCAACACCTTTACTTACAAACCAACTCCACCTCCATTACTAATCCTATGTACCTCCAATGTATATAAACTCTCCATACTACTCCTGTACATCTTCAATTCGAATATCAGCTTAGTTTTAACTCCTTCTCTCTGCTCGAGTCTTGAAGACTCTCCTCTGTAACCTCTGCTCGACTTGACGTCTAGTAAGTCTTGAGTCCAACTCTGACCCCTCAGTAAATGCTGGGACAATAGGACTCTTGACAAGGGTGCACCACATATGGTGAAGCCAAGTCCTGTCCGCCAAGACAACTCCAGAGTTCCAGAGTTTGTTCTCCCCTCAGAGTTTGCATGAACTTAACAGTATATTCAAACTCATACTTGTCACAGAGTCTAACCATGGCTACACGAATGACCAGATCCCAAACTCGCACCCTAGGCGCAAACCCTTTGCCATCTCCCCGATATAACCCTCTTAGTGTCTTTGGAAGCAGCTGACAAGGCCCAGAGCTTGTCAGCCAATTCTGGGGCTTTTCTGCCCAACACACCCCAGGCTCCACCTCTCAAGCACGTCCTACTCCAGAGTCCCCTACTCCAGGAGCGCGCATTGTCAAGCTCAAACTCGATGAAAATAGAAGCAAAATATCTGCCCAATCCAGTCACCACTCTGACCACAGAGCACAAGACCCCCATATCCCTGATGATGGAGATGTCCCAGGAGACCCTGACTTCCCCGGAGATGACCTGTTTGATGATGATCCTGACTTTCGCAGCAATGACAATGACCCACCTAATGACTCTGACAATGAGCACGTTCCACGAGATACCCTCACTCTCCTCGCAAGTGCCATCCAAGGCCTTGCCCATTCCACTCGTCATCCCACCTCTAACTCTACCCCCCGCACCAAAGTCCAAGAACCAGACCAGTTTGACAGGATAGAACCCCGCAAACTCCGGGTCTTCCTGGTGCAATGCGAATTAAACTTCCAAGACCATCCCAAGGCTTTCAGTACCAACCACACCAAAGTCAGATTTGTGCAGTCGTACCTAAAGGGTATGGCCCTGAAATGGTCCAAACCAGACCTTCTCCAGATGGAAGATCCTGCACTCCACCCTCTCTGGATGGACAACTTCAAGGAGTTTGTACTTGAACTCCAAACCAACTTTGGTCCACACAACCCTGTCAGAGATGCAGAGCATCAACTCGACCACTTGTCCATGAAGGATACTCAACACATCAATAAGTATGTGGTTGAGTTCAATAGGATTGCTTCACAAGTCCATGGATATGAAGAAGGTGCCCTCCAGCACCATCCCTACAATGGTCTGCTGGACTGCATCAAAGACGAAATCTCCTGCATTGGTAAACCCCCGATGCTCTCTGAACTTCAAGTTCTCACTCAGGCAATCAATGCACACTACTGGGAGTGCAAGTCCAAGATCAGCCATCAGACAAAGAACACCAATCAATTCTCCACATCCAAACCTGACAAAGCCTCCACTCCCACACCTTCCACACCTCACCCCTTCAATGGTGGCTCCAAGGACTCTAAGGAGTCAAAAGGCAAAGGAGCAATCACCTCTGCAGCTCTGAAACTGGACTTGTCATCCAAACTAGGGAAAGATGGCAAGCTAACCAATGAGGAGCACAAACACTGGTTTGACAACAAACTGTGCATGTTTTGTGGTCTCGCTGGCCACATGGCTAAGGACTGCCCCAAGTCTATGTCTCAGGCAGCCAAGGGCCACACAGCAACCACATCTCCAGAAGCTAAACTGGAGGCCTCCACCTTGGAGACAAAAAAATAGCCTGCAACCTCCATGGAGGTTGCATTGAACCCATCTGTGCACCCAAGGAGATCCATCTCAACGCATCCACTCATTCAGATCCTAAGTCGCTTATGCCCTCTGTTTCTTTAGTATCATATCTGATCCCTTTGTTTCCCGCACTTGTAAACTCTGGCTCCTCCAACTGTTTTATTGATACATCATTTATTAATAAACATGGACTTTCTACCTACCTCATGCCCCTGCTCCAACTCCACCTCTTCAACGGAACATCCAACAGCACCATTACCTGAGCCATCAATCTCTCCATCCATTTCCCAACCTGTGATATCACTCTGATGATGTTCTATGTCACTCCACTAGACTCTACCTGTTCCCTTGTTCTAGGATACAACTGGCTCACCCGACACAATCCATTGATTGACTGGGTTATGAGCAGTATATCTTTCCATGCACCTGAACAGAGTGTGCCAGCACCCATGAGCTCTCCTCTGCAGCCTCCAGAATCACTTCCACTGGCTGAACCCATCCCATCCGATCCACCACATTTCTCTGATCACAAGACTCTGCCCATCGCACTCATCAGTGCACCTGCCTTCACACTGGCCTGTCACCTCGAGGACTCCATTCAGTTTAGCCTGCAACTCCACCCCCAGGAGAGTGATCTCTGCCCCACTTTTCTCACTCCTCTGGAACAGGTCAACCTCTCCACTGTCCCTCCAGAATATCATGACTTTCCTGATGTGTTCAGCAAGAGCAAGGCTTCTACACTTGCTCTGCATCGCAAACACAATCTGAAGATCGACCTTGAGAAAGGAGCATCCCCTCCACTAGGCACCACCTACTCCCTTTCCCCTTCCAAACTCAGCTCTCTCTGCACATTCCTCGATGAGCACCTAGCAATGGGGTTCATCCTTCCCTCCTCCTCCACTCATGCTGCTCTGGTCCTCTTTGTCTGCAAGAAGGATGGTTCCCTCCATCTTTGCATTGACTTCCGAGGACTCAACAAGATCATGAAGAAAGACCACTATCCACTCCCCCACATCTCCAACCTCCTAGATGCCCCAAGCTGCGCTAAGATCTACACCAAAATCAATCTCTGGCATGCATACCACTTGGTCCGCATCGCCGAGGGAGATGAATGGAAGACATCCTTCTGGACACACTACGGCCCCTATGAGTGGCTAGTCATGCCATTCGGTCTTACCAATGCCTCTGCAGCATTCCAGTGGTTCATAAACACCATCTTCGCTGATCTTTTAGATGTTTGCATCATAGTCTACTTGAATGACATCCTCATCTACTCCGAGGACAAGGCCTCCCACAAAGAGCATGTCTGAGAAGTCCTCCGATGACTTTGCAAACATGGACTTCACACTAAGCCAGAAAAATGCAAACGGTCCACTGACACTACTGAGTATCTAGGCTATAACATCTCCCCCTCCAGTCTGTCTATGTCTCCAGACAAAGTTCAGACTGTGAAGGAATGGCCGGAACCTCAGAAGGTCAAGGATATACAATCCTTCCTCGGATTCGCAAATTTCTACTGTCACTTTATAGCGAACTACTCTGACATTGTTGTTCCTCTAACCCACCTTACTCACAAAGGTACTCCCTGAAACTTCTTCGATGACTGTCGCTCTGCCTTCCGCAGTTTGAAGGAAGCCTTCACCACCGCTCTGATCCTTACCCATTGGGCTCTGGACACTCCATTGATCATAGAAACCAACACCTCCAACTATGCAATCGCTGGTATCCTTTCCATCTGCTGCCTGGATGAAGAAATTCAGCCAGTTACTTTCTACTTGTGGATGCTTTCTGCTCCAGAGCTCAACTATGACATCCACGATAAGGAGCTCCTCACCATCCATGAGTCCTTCCGGACCTGGTGACACTATCTTGAAGGCTCCGGCACCCCGGTTGACATCATCACAGACCACAAGAACCTAGAGTACTTCATGACCACCAAACTCCTGACCTGCCAGCAAGCCTGGTGGTCAGAGTTCCTCTCCCAATTTAACATGATCATTCATTTCCATCCCAGTTGCCTTGGCATGAAACCTGACTCCCTTACTAGACACTGGGATGTCTATCCCAAAGAGAGGGATAAGGACTATGCTCCCATCAATCCACACAACTTCCAACCAGTATTCACTCAGGAGCAACTCACTTCATCCCTCCAAGCCACCTACCTCGCAGCTCCAGTACTCCGAGCTAGCACCCTCTTCAATGTGGAACAACTCCATAGTGATATCCTTTCTGCACTTCCCTCAGATCCTCTAGCTGAACTCCACGTGTCTGATCCATCCAACTCTCCCTGGTCAGTGGATGAAGATGGGTTCCTCCATCTCGACAAATGCATCTATGTCCCTGATGATAACAATCTCTGACTCTGAGTACTCCAGTACAAGTATGACCATCTGCTCTCTGGACATTTTGGCCAGAACTGGACATTGGAACTGATCCGCCACGAATACACCTGGCCAGGAATCAGGACATTTGTCAAGGAATATGTTTCCTCCTGCACATTCTGTGCCCGCACAAAGGTTCCAAGACACTGGCCCTATGGATTACTGAAGCAACTCCCCATCCTGGAGAAGCCATGGAACTCCATCTCCATGGACTTCATTGAACAGCTCCCTGCATCCTCTGGATACACCACCATCCTCGTTGTTGTGGACCACTTATCCAAGCAATGTATATTAATCCCAATGCACGATACCATCACATCTCCAGAGCTTGCAAAGCTCTTCCTACTCCACATCTTTTCTAAGCATGGAGTTTCCTCCCACATCACCTCCAATTGAGGTATGGAGTTTGTGTCTCACTTCTTCTGCTCACTTGGGAAAGCCCTCGACATCCATCTCCACTTCACCTCTGGTTACCACCCCAAATGAGATGGTCAGACAGAACATATGAACCAGACTCTCGAGCAGTACCTCCGAGTCTATTGTAATTACCAGCAAGACAACTGGTATGAACTCCTGCCGCTAGCAGAGTTCGTGTACAACAACGCTCTGAGTGCTACTACTGGAGTTTCACTGTTCTTTGCCAATAAAGGCCACTACCCCAACATCACTGTCCATCCCGAGTGTGATCTCACCTCTGCAAAGGCACAAGAGTACTCCATCGACCTTGACTCCCTCCACCAACTCCTCTGTGAGGAAATGGCCGAAGCCCAGAAGCAATACCAAGGACCCATGGATGCTAGATGGACTCTGGCACCAGACTTCAAAGTCAGTGACCAGGTTTTTGTCAAAGCAAAGTATTTCCACTCTACTAGGCCCTCTAAAAAATTCTCTGAGAAGAACATAGGGCCATACACTATCATCACTCAGGCTGGCAGCCTTTCCTTCATCCTCTGACTCCCATATTCCATGAAGTCCATTCACCTGGTCTTCCATGTTTCACAGTTAGAACCTTCTGTTCCGAATACCGTTCTGAACCATACCCAACCTCCACCACCTCCAGTTGAAGTAGATGGTGAACCAGAGTTCAAGATTGTGGAGATTCTCAACTCCAAAATAGACTGTCGACACTGGAATTGTAAACTCCTGTATTTGGTACAATGGTCTGGATATGAAGGTACTGATGAT
>JBBPQN010000165.1:0-23693 GCA_038092575.1 Boletus subluridellus | reverse complement strand
GCCACTCCACCGACCACTTCCAGGTCAATTGTGCGCAGTACATCTGCCCCTACTGCTGCACCGCTGCCCCTGGACACATCCAGGCTCAATGCCCTCGTCAGGTCTGTACTCTCTGTGGAGAGGTCAGACACATCGCCGACAACTGTGTCTTCCATGACAACGAGTGGGTCGACTGGGACCACGACCCCACCGACTACGAGATCAACGAGGGAGACCAGTCCGGGCGAGACTGAGGAGGTGGAAGAACGGACCCAGCTGGAACTGGAAGATATAGAGGAAGAGTCAGGGTCTCTTCCATATGAAGGGGGTAATGTTATGGATTTCTTTCCCTTTTATTCTTCTAATTATGCTCTCGCGCATTCATCTTCACACATGCGAGAGGGCTTCGCCCTTATGGCATTAACCATGTGGTATGCGACCTTTACAGACAATCTTCCTGATACAGACGAGTAACCTCCTTTAGGCAGTTCTCTTGTACTGCCTCGTATTCCCCTCTACCCAGATGGTCTGTGCATACTCTTACTTAGCTGGTCTGTGTGCCATTCCAAGTAGTATAAATACTTCGCCTTTGTACTATAGTTCTACATCTAGTTCTACGCAATCTATTGCTTAGAATCTGGTCATTCCACGAGTGATTAGTCCTTGTGATTAGTCATAGCGAGACCCCTGAGGCTTCTAGTGTCTTCACACTACACTCGAGTGTGCGCTTCGACTAGGTTCTACGCATCAGCGTAACAAGTAGTGTCCTTGGTTGGAGTACCATTGCTACAGGTAAAACCGTAACATGCAGGGTGTGCAAAGTAGGACGTCCTTCCCTGCCAATAGTTAGTCATGGTGATTGATTATGGATGAGGTGTGGGGGTGACTCACCAGGGAATCGCAATCACCCTTCAGGTATCAAGAATCTTGCAACAAGTTGATAGCCTTGTCCTTGATGAATTGAATACGTGTGGTTTGGCTTGTAACATGATTGGGTGCCATCAGTTGGTACATGATGGGGATGATTTCTTGAGCCAGTTTCTTGATCTCGCTATGAAAGGTCTGCATGTCATTGAAAAGCTAAAATGCCATTCAAGTTAGTTTGGAGCACTGTGACAGATATTGACTTACCAAACAAGTCATGTCTCTCTTGTGCTCTGGGAAATAACCTGGAAACAATCAATTTAGACTGGCTCAGATGAATGCAGTACTATACATACCAGCCTCTACCATTTTACCCTCTTGCTCATAGTGTGTGATATTTTTGAATAGAATTTCTGAACATTGGCCAGACATTGCTGTTTGTACATGCAGAAACGGATCAGTCAGAAAGAGAGAGAGATGGACTTCAGCTTTTGCTGTCTCCAGCAATTCAGTCCAAAGGGGAGGATAGAATCTGATTGTGTGTGGCTTGGGTGGAATGGTCCCCTTGGGATTCTTAGAATATCTTCCACAATGAATGACAGCATCCTTGCGAACCACTGGATTGGCAACAGCAGCCTCATGAGCTGGTGGAACAGGAGCAGTGGCATCCTTGCGAGGTCTTAGAATGGCAGCATTGGCCTTGCAAGCCCTTGGCACAGCAACAGTCTCTTGATGGGGCCTTGGATTGGCAGCAGCATCCTCGCGAGCCTGCAGAATGGTGGCAGCCTCGTGAGCCCTCACCACAGCAACAGCCTCTTGACAAGTTCTTGGATTGGGGGCAGCATCCTTGTGAGCCTGTGGAATGGCGGCGGCAACCTTGTGAACCCTCAGCACAGCAACAGCTTCTTGATGAACCCTTGGAAGGACAGCGGTGTCCTTGCGAGCCTGTGGAACATGAACAGCTTCCCACTGAACCCTTGAAGTGGCAGCAGCGTCCTCATGAACCTCTGGAATGGCAGCAGTGTCCTTGTAAGCCCTTGGCACAGCAACGGCATCCTTGTGAATCCTTGGAACAGCGGTAGTGTCCTTGTGAGCCCTTGGCACAGAAGCAGTGACATGGTCTTCAGCTTTTTTCCCAGTGTGCCTCCTCTTGGAGCTATGACGATCTCCATTGTTGTGGTGACTTGCATTCTGAACATTGGTGAGGTAACTGGGAGAAGGTGATTTATGGCACTGATTGGTCAAATGGTGGTGATCTAGTAAATTATAGTTGATTCCAGCCTAAAAAAATGTTGAGTTCATAGTAGTATACATTCTATATCTTGAACTTGGAGTACTTACAAGCTCATCGCCTTGGCGTACTGCAATATGGCGTTGAACCTTGTTGCAGTTGTCCACAGCCTAAGGGGCATCAACTGCAGGAGTGCCAGAATGGGAGTGTAAGCAGGGGGGCAACAGGAGAAGTCAAAGTCATTGGGCAGAGTGACAATGGCGCTGATCCTTGTTCTCATCGTTGTGGCTGCCTTCTAGTTGGCAATCTCTGTCCTTGTCATTATGGTTGCCCTGCTCCTCTTCATCCTCTTCATTGAAACTGCCCTGATCTTTGTCCTTGTCCTCCTCTCCACCTTGCTGACCTTCTTCCATGTTCCAGTCATACTCGAACTGGTATTCATCTGAGCAGTCATCAGCAATGACTCTGTCATCTGCTGGGGGGTGTTCCCTTTCATCGGCCATAGGGTCATCCACATCATGGGGAAGATACATGTCTGCAAAACACAAACATTATGACATCAAGAAAATATGAATAAATACATACCATTGTAGTTGTCTTCATCATCAGCAGGCTGGTTCTCCTTGTCATCATAGTATGAACTGATTTCAGATAGGGGACTGCTGGACTTCAAGTTTGATGCTGGTTGGTGACACCTGGGTGACTGAGTAGAGGGTGTGCATGTGGACTGAGGACGCAAATCGGATTTGGGAGACCTGGGCTGTGAGTGGGGGGCAATGCTCTTGGGGTGATCCCTTTCATACTCATCTAAAGGCTGTGTTCCAACATAAGCAGGTGGTTGGAGCTGTAAACCAAAATGGCCCCTCAGGCCTGATTGCATGACTGGGGGCTGGGGATTTGCATACAATTGATCGACCTGCATAGCATTTGCATCCACATCATGGTCCTTAAGTTGATAGTTAGCGATGAGTGTCAGATGCTCGGATTGCAATCTTACCTGCTGCTTCCTGTCCACCTTCTTCCTTTGAGTCCAACAGCACAGAATCAGGGCCATCAAATTGACTGGATCCACAGCAGCCCCACTTGTGGGCTGCCTCTGTGACATGGGGTCCTCAATGGCGAGCACCACTTTCTTCAGCTGGGCAATGTGGCCCCCTTTACCAGCCATTGAATGTGTTGGACGTTGTGGGGTTGCTGAGTCAGGTGGGTTGGCTTTTGCCTTGGCTGAGTGACTCACCTTTGCCATGGCTTGGAGAAGGAAGGTGGGAGAGCGACTCAGTGCCCTGCAGGAATGTCCACAGGGCACTTTGCTTTTAGCAAATGATTGGGGTGGCTGTCCAACTGCCTGTGGCCTGATTACCTCTTAGTGTGACTTGCTGGGGGGGCAGGAACATCATGGTTAGATAGATAGTAGTGTGGGAGCTTTGAGTGCGCAAATGGGTCTTACATAACATGAAGCCCGCTGTACTAGGCATGAGTGGTGGGAATCTAAGTAACTACACACATAGTACAATGAAAGGAAATCATATTAGTTCCAAAGGTTTGGACTCAATGCCTTCTGAGTTGCCCCTGAGGTTGTTACGGTTCGCTCCTACACCGTCTATGTTTCCTTCTTCTTTTCGCACTTTAACTTATTTTCCTACTTTCAAAGTCACGTGACTAGATCACGTGATGAGTCACATGACTCGTTTCATCACTTGACTTCTTGATGCAGGCTAGGCCATCAGTCACCGCGATGCACTCTGGATCCTTCGATCCTAACGGACGCATTTAACCATTTATAGTTATATTGTTTCTCACGTTCATCTCCGTGCTGTGCACGTCTTCTTTTCATTTCCGCTTCTTCCATTCTGCCACCGCATGCGGTTGCATCATGTCATTGCTTCTCTTCCATTATGATGCCTCATGTTATGCCTCATGCATTTAATCACCGTCACTCCTATACGTCGTATCGGTAGATCTGGTACAAACATGTACACATATGTAGAATCTATAAAAGACCTCGAGACTTCACTGGACGTCCTCCAGTTTAGTTCTCTTGGAGTTTCCTCTGAAGCTTTAAGACTGAGCCCGATTCCTTTATCTATACTCTCCTCCTCAGTTGACATTCGGTGACGACCTGAAGTACACTTCGTACTCGCTTTAGGGTTGTTTCACTTCCAACACTGGAAGAACCTTCTCAAAATGATCGAGCACGCTGATGAGGCAATCTGTGAGTGCTGAAGACAGATTGTTGGAATCAGGATTTGGCTCTGTGGAGACAGCCTGAGAGTTCAGGGCCGAGAAACCTAACCACCTGTGGTAGCGTGTTGCAAGATGCATGGCGTTGACATATTTGTTTTCCGTGAGTCCGGGTAGATCTTCGTGTACGAGGCCATACCATGTGTTTGCTACAGCCAAGGAGTGGCCAAATGATGCATTGACCACATTGTCAGTATCATTTTGGTCATCGGTGATATGCATGACAGCACGCAGGATTGCCTTGATGGCCTGGCGATATGGAGAGATGGTGAGAGGCATATAGAGATGTTCGAGGGTGTAACGGCAAAGGATATTGCTGAAGGTCCCACTATCAACGGTCTTGCCGAACGTGACGAACAGGTAAGCTTGATAGGCGTGGTAGTTGTCAGCCATGGCGATGCAGGCGAAGGCGACAGCGACCTCGTGGATAGGGCCGATGAGGTAGATGAACAAGCTGGCAACACATTTGGGTAGGAAATGGGCGACATGACCATTGTGGCCAGTGATACTCCTCGTCTTCAAATAGTTACATATAATTGTACAGAAACCAGCTAGAAAAAAAAAGTTGTGTGGCCCATTGATGTTGTTGAGCGCACGTAAGGGACCAAGTTCGGTACCATGCGCGACACCAGGCATTGTAACGTGTGCAAGGACCATGAGATCCTCAATGAACTCGGCGTGAAGGCAAAGATAATTGTACAGAGTGGCTGACCAGTATGTGAGCCAGATGAAAATCAGTAACACAAATCCAACTTATACAGTTTATGGACGATGTTACCCTGAGCGTCCTTGGAATGATACATATGGAATACATCAGGGTTGGAATGGATGTGCATTAATACAACATTGATGTGCGCGTGGAATGGATTGGCTGGTGAATGCACGAAAGAAAAACCAGCGTCGGTATTGCGAAGCGGATTGATGGGCCAGGAACGCTTATTGAGGGGATCAATCGCGGTGTCGATTGCTTGATCAAGCGACGAGGTATCCGCGCCGAGAAGTAACTTGCTGAGGTTGGATTTGGCTTTGGTACAGAGATTGCGTGCCATTTCTGGGACTAGAGAGACACGGAGGGGGTGACCATGAATGCTGAGCGTGTCCTGGTGTTCGTTCCAATGCAAAATCGGCATTTTTTCTTCATTGTATGTGAAGGATGAGATGAGGTGTGAAAGCTGTTGGACGGCGTTGAACGGAGTATGATAACCTTCTTTGAGGAGTGGCATCAGTACTTTACAATAATAACTACACAATATTAGCATTAAATATACTACAAGATAGTATAGGATGCACCTGAAAAATGTTGTTTCACGATTGTGCTGGAGGTTAAAGTATGCGTGCAAGACTGAGATCGTGTGGAGAGAAAAGGTAAAGGTGGTGAGATTAGGGGAAATGGAACTGGGTGGGTCGAACGTGCCGTCTTCCTGGACGTGAAAAAAAACAATGAAACGGGTCAAGGGACACAACGAGGTGTCCCTTTCGACATCAGGCTCGTAGCTAGACAGCATGGCAAAGGAGAGATCAATGATTTGTTTGCGAATGTTGGAGGTGTTGCTGAGCGCTCGTATTACGGCCAAGCTGTGCACACGCTGGTCGTGCGATAGGTGAAATGAAAGGGTGGGATGGTTGATGGAGCGTAGAAGAGCACAGAGGTATTGTGCCCAGTGGTTCACGCATCGACAAAGGTATGCGTCGGTTTGAGGGACACCGAAGGGAGCATTCTTGAGTGCATCTGTAGCCAAATTGCTAGAACAAGATCAGCATGGCGACATATTGTGAAAAGGGTACTAACCCTTTCAGTGTATGGGTATGGCGCTGAGTGAGAACATCCATATCCTTGACAACATTGCACATAAAAGAAAAGGCGTCCCTGACTTCCTCGGCGACGCAAAACAATGGGTCATGCTGGGCAGGTAACTTGATAAGCTGCTGGATATTGGCCGGTGAATGCCCGCGAACAACATGGTGCCATCTCGCGACATACAGGAACGATGTCAGTTTGCGAGTGTTGTCCATGGGTTCCAACGGTGTGGTAAATGCATCGTCAACAGGAGACATGAGGGAAAGATAATCAGAGAGGTTGCAGTGAGGTTGTATGATAGCAAGTCCAGGATCGACTGCAACCAACATTGTCGTACCCCTAAATCTGTACACCTTCTGTATGAAAGAGTTGACAGGGGGAGGGATTTCGGCATCCTGGTGGTCGTCCGAGACATGGCGTCGATAACTGCGTGCTGAAGAAAAAATAAGGCGGCAAGAGGGACTGGAGCAAATGAGACCAGATTGGACTGGGAGTCCATGTATGGATGGAATGATATGCGAGTTGGGGAAAGGTTTGACGACTGATATGCCGAGCGCGTCAATGATGGAGTTGAGTTCGGATGCTGGGAGACAACGTAGCGAGTGGTTTGAGACAAGGTGAGCGCGAACGTGCTCAGGCTGAACAGCCTTCAAGCACTGTGTGCAAATGATGATACCATATGTGGTATCAACCATGAGACCAAGTGCAGATAACGTAGCGAGATGGGAGGAGACTATTCTTGATGTAGTCTGTGAGTGTGGGGGGACATCAATTGGTGGTGATGGCGATTGACGGATGGCTTGTTCACATGGCGGAGGTGACAGTGATCGACTGGCAGTTTGCAAGCCCGAGAGAGCAGGCGATGGCAATCGACTAGTGGGAGCGGGTGCTTCTTCAATGGTTGGATCGCCCGGAACATCGTCAAGGGGTGAGCTGGGATCACAGTCTTGGCGGATGTGCTTCCTAATGTTGTCGGGGTTGTGACTTGCATAGAGACCACATGGGCAATGGAAATAGCAGTTGGGTTGGTGTTCTGGCATGATCTCTTTGTCTGGAAAGTCACACATAGAGTCAACGAAAACACGATAATGATAGAAAGAACTTACTACAGTATGTTATATGAAGTTGCTTCTGGTGGTAAAGACGGACATGTGTGGTAAGGGAGGTAGTACGCTGACCGCACTGTGGGCATGTTCTGCAAACAGACTGATCAAAACGAGTAGTGAGAAAGGAACGGGACGGGACACACTTTGTACCCATCGTGCAATAAGGTCAGATTGATCAAAGGCAACGAAAAAAATAGAGGGAAAGAGAGAAGTGGAACGAAGGGGAATAGGGGAGTGAGTAGAGGATCGGACGAACAGTAAGGTTAATATACAAAAAAAAACGGGTTAAATTGTGAAGGTACACACCTAGAGAGATGATGGCAGAAGCCATCTCGGACGCCCGGAAAGAATCGCTGACATTTGAAAAGACAGAATTCACGCTGAAAAAAGAAGAGGAGGGAAAGGGAGAAAATGAGGAGGCTACCTCACAGCCAAGAAGGGGGTCGAGGAGAGCATTGGTTGTAGGTAAAGCCCGGCAGCCATGAGATGGCCAACATTGTTGCATGATGGTGCACGATGTTGCACGAGACTTGTGCAAAATGCGTCGAAGCAGTGATGACTAATATAACCAAAACGGGAAAGTGAGTGAGTGGGGGTGTTGCATGATGCCTCAAACACTGTAAAGGAGGCCGAATGTGAGGGGGGTGTGAGGGGGAATGTTGTGGGGGATTGTAATCTGACCATCTTTCTCCCTAAGACCTAACCCGCACTAGGCCACGCTGATCCGCGACAGCCAATTCTTTGTAAATGATCTGAAATTCAGAAATATATTGCTACTGTTCTAAATATGGGTTATAAATCTTATATGCAATTGGAGGCACTGTTATAGGACCCCACCCAAGATTCTGAGCACTTTAAAACAACATGTTATCAGTTTAATTGATCCGCTTTTTTAGGAATTACTGAAATCATGGATGTGGCCATAACTAACCAGGAACTAAATATAACAACATGGTGTAAGTGTGTTAACTTTAGCTATATATGGTATCTATGTGGTAGGGGTCACGTGAAGACTCAGGGGCTCCGCGCCTGTCCGCTGTTTTGCAAATGGTATATATCAACAGATCTTATAGATGATTTAATTGTAAGCCAATTACCAAATATGGTAATAAGAGCGGCCGGATCTGACAAATACACTGTATTACCTTTTTAGGAAAAAAGGAATCATAAGATTTGGACCACAGGAACCCTTGCATTCATTGAATGCAAAATAGTTTGGCCAATGGTCCATTGGCCAGCAGTGCCGGCCAATAGCACAACTATACCATATACTTACGCACTCATCCGCACCCATTCTCCATTCATATCCATTCATCTACATTCCCCATTCCTTTTTCTACATCATTCCATCTACATACATCCCTACATCTCACAACTTCCTACTTTATTTCCTTTTCTCCATCTCACCCTTCATTCTTTCCCCACCCTCCCACTCCTTCAACAATCTACCCTCATAAAACTCCTTCCGTCTAACCAATGATACTCTTTTCATCACATGCAACGTCTTGTACACCATGTCTGCCATCCACATCATTTCCTTCACTTCCCTATCATCAACTCTGTTGAATTTTCTGATCAGTTCACATAGCATCGGTATCGGTGGTTGCCTTTCAATATCCTTCATCATCCCCTTCACCTGCCCCACCGCTTCTTGTGCACATCTGTCATCATTCATCTTCACACATCTGAAAAACATGTCGTAGATGATCCGACACATTGCAGGCATGTTTTCCAGCTCCGCTCGTGCAACATGCATGTTCAGCATATAATCCTTTAGCCGACTCCAGCTGTAATGCTCAATTTGCGCTGCTAACATGTCAGATCATTCAATTCTCTGCTAAACAACTCACATTTCATCAGTCTGTCCCTCACAACTCCCATTCCTGCTCGTCCAGCTCCCCTCGGTGGTGGTGAACAATCCTTCTCCACCATCTTCCGTGATTGCTTTCCTTTCATGCCATTTTCTTCAATTTCATCCACATCAATCAGATCAATCCTTCGCTTGCGGTTAGGCAACATCGTCCAGTTCAATATCTTGTCGCTGCTGTCCTCCTGATCCTCGTCTGCTGATTCCTTTTCAATACAATCCAACATGTGTATCAATATGACCAACTTACATTTCCTTCCCCTTGACTCCCCTTGACCTTTCATCAATCCCTTTTTCGGAGACCCCGGCAATGTCATTATCACATCTTCACTTAGTGTGCTCAGAAATTCTGCCAAGTCATTTTCATACAGGACTGTCCCTGCAGACTCTCGCGACACGCTGGCATCCCCATTTTCATCCGTGTCCATCCCAAATCCAAATTCATTCTCTTCCTCTTGCAATTCTTCCTTCACCACCACCTCCTCGCTTTCTTGTCCTATGGCACGCTGTTTGCCCTTGCATTTCTTCCGCTGCACTTCCTCAACAGACTCTGTCATATAGACCAGCCCACCCCCACCAGTCAGCATAACTATATGGAATACTTATGCAACCCAATAGTACCTGTTCCAATATCCAATCCTCCAATGTCAATCTCTTCTTCCTCTACTTTGATTTCTTCACCATTCATGTCACCTTCATATCGGCCAGAGAATATCGCCTGCGCAGAGTGACTCGCAATCTCATATTGATCCAGGTCCGACGATGGATACAGGTGGTGTTGTCTTTTGATCCAAGCAGGCACCTCCCCCCTTTTGCCATGGTCGTTCGCCGCATACATCGCCTGTTTGTCAGACTGTGCTTGTAGTCCCTATTAAAATTCAGCATATGCATTTCAAACCTTGGCTCACATACTTTCAAAAGCGCTGTCAACGTTTCAACAATCAAAGGACTCGGTCGCTGTTCATCACCATCCCGAATGAGACCAAATGTGTCCACCATGATGTTCTCATCCACAAACTTCATCAACTTTTTCATGATCTGGCCATTTTGCCTCATCACCATCTTCGCAACAGCTTTGCGGGCCTGCAATCCATGGTCAGAACTACATCGCCAAGCTGTGGTCCACAGGTTCATACCTTGTCAACCTTTTCTGGTGTAATGACAACAGTTTCCTACAATCCAATCAACATGTTATTTGGGTCCAATCAAGTGTTTCAACTTGCTGGTTTCACATCCAAGACCTCCACACAG
Organism: Boletus subluridellus; assembly: GCA_038092575.1. Classification (NCBI taxonomy): domain Eukaryota; kingdom Fungi; phylum Basidiomycota; class Agaricomycetes; order Boletales; family Boletaceae; genus Boletus; species Boletus subluridellus. The sequence goes on along the minus strand of JBBPQN010000165.1, from coordinate 13,356 downwards.
CCAGCAACTGGCGCATGGGTGGTGGCAACATCGTCCGTCTGTCATGACAAGCACACATTCAAACCTGTAATGTAATATTGAAAACATAATACATACAGTATTTTCAATCAGGTTCTGAAGGAAGGCGTGCGTAAGTATTCCATATACTTAGGCAGGCTCACACATGGCTCACCTGTGCTTGCTGGGACATTGTGTACGTTTGTTTGTTTATATTTGTACGATGCCTAAATAGGAAGGTGGTGGTTCAAGATCAAGGTGTAAGTCAGCATAGCCACAATACTCTAGAGATTTATATATGTTTACATGGCTTATATAATCTGCTTACTAAGCATTTGATGTGGTGTCAATATCAAACATAGCTCAGACAGTCTGCCTGACAGGCTGACCAGATGTCATATGGCAATGTATTTTGTGTGATGTGGTGCATAAGTACTTGATATACTTATGCACTGTAGTACCATATACAATGGCAATGCTGGACATGGCCTGACATCCTTCTATATATATTTTTTACTGAATTTGGCACAGAGCATGAATATGTGTTGTGACATTTGATATGTCGCTAGTTGGCAATCACTGATGTCAGCTACCATGTGGTGGTCACTGTCGGTAGGTCATATGTTTACCATTGATTTCTGACACTTCCTTTGATCGTACACACAGATATAACAGACATTGTGACATTCACAGCGTAATTGTATCAACTGTGACACCTTACAAAAAATACTGACAGCTACAAATAACATTGTGCTAGCAAGGGAAATCACACTTTGCTGGTCGAGCCACCAAACTCCTTCTCCATCTGTGACAACAGCCTCATGCCATAAATGTTGTCGCTGTTGCTGACAGCCCGCATCCCATGGTTAGACTTGTTCCATGTTGTCGCCCACTCCAGGTACTTGTCATCCAGGTCATGAACTGCATCGAGATTGCAAATGATCCCAAGGACCACTGCAGCTTGAGGCTCTCGCACCAAACTCGAGATCTCAGTCATGGCAGACTGGCTGATGGAGTTTTCACACGAGTCTGTTGCACTCATGGTGTCTTGCAAGATGCGCAGCATGACTGGAATGTTCTCCATCTCCGACTCAAAGTTCTCTGCTGCAAACTCCTTTTGAAATGCAGCCCAAGTGTATGTGGTGTTGGTGACGTCCGAGTCCGAGTCCATGCGTTGTCGCTGAGCACGAGAAGCATTGTTTTCATCCTCGTCCACACCACGCTCCACTTCAGAGACTGGGCGTTTCGATGATGCAGGCTGACGTGATCGTGATCGCAAAAACACTGGAATGATAATCAGTCACTGATGTGTACATGGGGTCAAGCGTTCAATGCTCACATGGATCTTTGGCTGTCACTTCAGCCACACTCTCATCACCTGAACTTTCAACAGCTTTTGCTAATGAAACACGATGTTGCATAAGTATATGCTATACATGTGCTTGAGAATGCTAGTTCGTACCTGGTTCCCGTATGTCATCTGTGAGAGGATTCTTAAATGTCAGCAAATGACATATGTTTGTATATGCAATAAAAGACTTACCCTTTCCTGGTGACTGTGTCTTTTTCTCTTTTGCAGCTCGACGACTCTTGAGTGACTGCAATGCAGCTGAATTTTCAGAGTGTGTGTGCTTTAGATTATGACAGATATGCAATGCGAGCATTTGCACCCACCATCCTTTTTGCGACGCACTTCCTCAGACTCCTCAGAGTCAGAGCTGGAGTCAGAGTCAGAATCACCATCAGAGTCAGGTCTCTTTCCAGCCTTTGCTATTTTGGCTATAGGTATTTTTAGTGATCTGAGCATGCATAAGTATTCCAAATAGTTACGCACCATTCATCTGCTTTGCACGCATTCTCGCCTGCGTTTGCCGGTCATACATGACTATCTTCTGTCTTTCCTGCTCGACCTTCTCGACGATCTTCAACCTGGCTTCCTGATCCTTTAGATCTTTGTCCAGGATCTTGCGGTCCGTCGATTGTACAAACTTGAGGTGCGTGATGGTTTTCAACACAGCCTTGTCCTCGATCGGATTCCAGTATGTCATTTCATCTTTTGCTGACATGATTGCGGGGAAGGAGGGAAGGTATTCCAGCTTCATTTGGGCTGTACGGCTTGGGTGATCGATGGTGTTGTTGATATCCTTTGTTGGATCATCAAGATGCATTAGATGTTTCTCGCTTTGGACCATCATTGCCTGTGTGGACCAGCGTAAGTATATGGAATACTTACGCATGTATGACGCTTACCTCGCAGAGTTCACGTAGTGGTTTGGCAATGCTTGCTGAAGTCTGTCCCGGTGACAACAGCCCAAGGTTGTCAGTCATCACAAGGTCCACCACTTTTTTCACCACACTTATGTTGCGTGCACGAATCTCATCCATGCGGCCCATGCGTACGATCTGGTTTCCCTTGCTCTCTCCCTTGATATCTACTGTCAAGTCCTCCTGGTCGATGCGGTCGACGTCTTCAGGGCGAGTACTAAACCCATCCCACCATGTCATCGACTTTCGAGTGACGCCGCCCATGTTCTTCACGATGGCACCCAATTTCCTCCTCATCCACCAACCTTCTTTGGTGGCGAGCAACAGCTCACGCTCAGACTTGCAAAGGCTAAATGGGATCGTCTGCTTGATGAACGTTTCTGTCTTCTTTATAGCTCCCTTTTCTGTCCAGTCCAGTGATGTAATGAATAGCATCTGGCGCAAATCTGCAATATATTCAACGTGTTCTTCATTTTGGAGTTTGGCCGGTCCGTCGGATGTCTTCGGGGCTGGGCGTGAAAGATCCTTGGTTAGAGCACGATGGTTCTTGACTGCTTCTCCATAGTTTTTGATGACCGTCGCTGCATACTCAGTCAACTGCTTTGATCGCATGCTTGCGTCAAGCTTGGCTGAGCCCAGCGACAAGTCCTTTGACCATCGTGCGAGGGGTAAGAGACGGTTTCTACGCTGCTGCACCAACAGCGACCATAGCTGAATGAACGTCAGTGCCTGTGCGTAAGTATTCCATATACTTGCGCTCACCTTGTCAATAGCTGCATCGTTTCCTTCCATTGTGGCAAACAGTGCTGCCGTGTATGTGGTCCAAGGGCGAACATATGTCTCGCCCTTGACGGCCTTTCCACGCTGCTCGATCACCAACTTCGCCATGGGCTCAGCTGATATGGTCATCTGAACAACAAGTCAATCGTGATGAACAATGATGGAATTTGAATGCTTACGTCGATGATCACCTTGTCCAGCGTGACCTTGTCGTTCGAGTAGAGCTTGAGAATATCCGACAAGAGAAATTTGTTGGGGAGTGGTAACTTGGTTAGGAATGTTGGCCCATCGAAAATCAGACCAGTACGCAGCCAATCGATCTTGTTTTCCATAAACTTGATCACCTTTTTTGACTCAGGATCAATGTCTTCAGGTGTTTGCTGATCTACCTTGACGCAGTGGGACTTGACACGAATCCAATACGCACTCATCGCCTCGTTGTACTCCTCACTTTCGCCTTCATCAATTGATCCAAACTTCTCAAACTGATTTGTGGTGGATATGAGATCCACAAAGTCGGTCATCCAGCTGTTTAGATAATGTGTGTCCAGACATTCGCATTCCATGTCATTGGCTCCCATCTTGTCCATCGCTTTGATGATCAGTTGTGCATTTTCTTCACGAAACGAATTGACGTCGACCTTGTTCTTTGCTGCCTCCCGGTCCACCGTGAGAACGCTAGGAATGTCCATCGGCAGCGACAGGAACACGAGTGTTCGTGTCATATGATGTGCAAATTTTTGCATCATCTGTCATGGATTTCATGTCAGTGTATGAAATGTGAACTATTTGAATGATGGGCTCACTCCACCATATACAGGAATCCAGCTGACCAGATGACGTGCGGTCAGCCCTGCCCCCGACGTGGTGCCACGGAAATGTTTCCATGACAGTAACTTCATTGCAGTGGTGTATAGTCCTTGATCTTTCAATATCTTGTATAGTTGTGATGCGGGTGTCAACTGTGAGCAAAGGGTGTTCACGTGGGACTGTCGTTGTGCTAAAGGCATGGATGCAATCATTAGCAACACCTGTGACATTCTGATGTCGTCCGTATCATCCAAGTTCGCGAGCGTAGAGTTTGTCGCGAGGTGGTGTTCAAGCAATGCGGGATTGCTGCTGCTTGCAATGACACCTAATGATACAGAAGACAGGCCAACCATGCGTAAGTATATGGTATACTTGCGCCAACTACACTTACTCTTGTCCATGAATCGAACTAACCAAACGCCATTCTCTCTCATTGCATTTTCCGTGTGCTCGACAGTGGTCATATATTTCTGTCTCTCTTCGGGCGTTGACGCTTTCGCTAGATGCTCTTTTGCGATGGCATATTGATAGTAGAGAAACCGGCTGGCGTTCTCAGTCTTCATGTAATTTAAGCGGTGGTTTCCATTGTAAAGAACAGAGCGTTCATCTTGGAACGCTTGCTTGCTCCACACGACGTTGTTGTCGTACACACCCTCGTGCATTGGCTGGATCGACTTCTCGTCCAACCAGTCCTTCTCGACGCCAACCACAATGGCATTTTCAACCTTCTTGTTTTGCAGACCCTTTTGGGTCACCGAGCGCTTGAAATTTCTAGCATACTTTGTGTCGATTGGGCGTGGATTTATTGCCTGGATGACCATCTTTGGTCCACGTCCCAGGTCATTGTCGTTGAGCAGGGTCATCAGGGCATAGCCCAACGTGGCCCTTTGGAGATCGCTATGAATCCGTTCGATCATTCCCTGCATGTCCTTCTGCTTGGAAGTCTTCGCACATAAGCACACATCCGAACCACACTGTATACGTAGTGTGTACTCACTATGCCTTTGCCTTTCGGCATTTTTGCTGCCTTGGTTGCATTGGTTGTGGATTTCTTTCCCTTTCCCTATGACCGATGCGTAAGTATTCCATATACTTACGCAGCACCAATGCACTGAATCATTACCTTTCCTTTTTCCACTGGTTCCTGCTCGGCCTGACAATCATCAATACCATATTTATAATATACACATGGAAATCCAAACACACCTCGCTGTTGTGTCCATCATCACTGCTGTCGATGAACTCTGCAGAAACAATCTTGGATTTCCTTTTTGATGCTTTCTTTGCAGCAGGCTGTGAACTCTGAGCATAAGTATTTGGAATACTTATGTGCACATAGCATTGTTATACATCACCTTTTTCTGCTTCGTCGTCGTGTCCTCTTTGTCATCATCAATGACCATTGGGTCGTTGACAGTTCCTTGGTTGCTCTACATAAAAGATCAGACAGAACCTTTGCATGCAGTTCACTTTGACTTGCCTTGTCCCGTGTGTTCTCGATGACCTTGTCCACCTGACAGAATTACTTGAATGATCAAAGTAAGATCAAAACTACTTACATCCATTTCCTCGTCACTGGTGTTTACGGGCTGTAAGAACAATAAATGAACTGAAAAATGACATTGATGAACATGCTGTATACCTTGGACTTTGTTGTAGAACTGCCTGCCTTGACTGCAATGTTTGCATTGTCGTGTGCATCCTAGATGCATCACTTTATATATATGTATGTACGTGCTGAAATGATGTAATGCTTGCCTGTAGGGCCTTGGAAAGGCCATCGGCACCGACACCAAAGTTTCTGCCCACCTCAGTGGTCTGGGCTTGGATGTCCTACAGTTGGTGTGCATAAGTATTCCAACTACTTATGCACACCACCACACAGCAAGTAACACTTACTGTCGTGTTTCGGATTTCAATCTCCTGAAATAAATAAACATGCGTAAGTATTTGGAATACTTATGCACCACCAGGTGGTCTGTGGTACATACATTCATTGTCTGGTCTGCAATTTCCTAGAGTGGGTGTGCGTAAGTATTTGGAATACTTACGCAATGGTGAGCGTAATATTGTACTTACAATAGTGTTTTGGTTGTTGATCTGTTTGTGAGCCAGCATAACTTTAGCAAATACTTGTGCAGCAGCTTAGCTAATTTACCATGTTGTTAGACATTTTGCTTTGTTTACAGTTGTTTATTTCTATTCCAAATGGGGAAGGTGATGGTTGAAGTTCAAGAGATGTTTGAGCATAGCCACCCCATCCTGGTTGTTTATATACACAAACAAACATTACATAAGCAGTTCACATGCAGTTTCAATGTGTCGCATTTGCAGGCAGTGCTGGGTGTGCGTAACTTTAGGGTATACTTACGCACAGTAAGCAACATGAATGCTTGCATAATTGATAAACTCATGTATTGATGTTGTTGTTTTGTGTTTGCACTGCCAGTATATGCCGTGAGGAAAAATCATTTCCAAGCATCACTGACCATATCATGTTTCCTGCATGTATTATATGACAGTTTCTCAGCATGGATCACATTTGCGTAACTACTTGCAATACTTAGGCTTCGCTTCCGTACGTGACAGAGTACCACATGAACAAGTCTATCAGATTACTGTCACTTCTGACTGCAGGCTTGCCCATCAACCAACGTGTAAATAAGTCAAGAGTTTCCCAGTTCTGTCGAAAGTTTTGTTGTGCTGCCGTTCTGAGCACTCGATGGTGGTAGATGGCAAAGGCGGCTGGGGCCACTATGTCTGCAAACTTGCAGTCTGGTTTACCCTTGTTTGCCTTGGCGAACGTGGGATGTAGGCTGGAGTTCAATTGGGGAACATGACAGAGCCAGCAGATCTTGTGATGCCATTTGACATAGTGTAGCCCTTTTCTCCAATCCTTGTAATCGTCCCAACTGCTGTTTGCGTGCAATGTCAAGCATGGACAGCAGTAGAGATGGTGCGTTTGTTCGTCAGACTCTGCATCTAGGATCTTGCATAGAGTGCAAACATCTTCCAGTCGACGCAGAGCGACCAACATGGTGTCAACTTTGGCAGAATTTTCTTGTTGATGTGATGACGTCATCTGCTTTGCTTTGGTCATGGCCTGGAAGAATGGATTGTTGGACGTGTCTGGCATGGGAGGCATGGAATGCTGGACATGTGAACTGGATGTGATGGATGACCCGGTTGGAGTGATTCTCGACTTTGGCATGCCAGCAATCAAAATGTTCTCTGGCTTGTGATGCGAGTCTGTGCTGCACACACAACACAGCTGGTTGTCAGGAAGTTGCCGACAGGCCAAGCCCGTGCCATCTGCAAACAAAGTCATGCCATAGCGAAGGCATCGCTTCAGACCATATGTGAACACGTGATCATAGATGGCAAGCTTGCTCTCTGTCAGTACGCCCGACTCCTTGCTGCTTGGTCTTCCAGCACTTCGTGGTGCAAGCAGGTAGCAGTTTGCGGCTCGCCCGTCCCTGCCAGCTCTACCTTGACCCTGAGAGAACTCAAGCATGTCGAATGGCTTGTCCATGTGTATGACCAGTCGCACGTGTGGGTAGTCATTGCCAGTGCTGAAGGCAGAGGTGGCAATCATGACTTTTTTGGATCCCTGTATCCATTGATCGTAGGCATCATGACGTTCTCCATTGGTCATCTTCTTTTGATCGCCCACGTAAAAGGCATGGCTGGTAAGATCTACCAACTTCTGCCCATCTGCGATGGATGACACGAAAACCAACCCTCTGTCCTCCTCGTTCCAGCTGAGCTCCTCTTCATGTAGGATCTGTACTGTTCTCGTGATGAGAGACGTTGCGACCATCTTTTCAAGAATGAAAATGAGCTCTGGCCTGTTGGTTGACTGTCGAATGATGGTGGTGTTGGGAAGTAGATTGTAGGAGTTTGTGAGCTCAGGCATGAAGGTGGGAGGGAGTGTGGCGCTCAACAATACAAGCTGCATGGGCATGGAGCGTACTTGGTATATGTTGTCCAAGCTTTTACGATAGTCTTTGGCGATCAAGGGTATGTGTGCCTCGTCAAAGACCAAGCGTGCCACGGTTTTCTTTTGACCTAGGGCAGACAATGCACTTCGCCAATCGCTGGTCTGAGCTCTGTCAGCAGACACCAGGACTAGATTATTGGTCACGTCCAACTGAGTGTCCTCGTTGCTTCCTTCTCCATATAGCTGATATGGCACCTGCATTTGTGTGAGACGACGCTGGTAGTCCATGATGAGGGAATTCAGTGGCAAGACTAGGACGGTCACTGTTGCTTCCTCCATCATGCTAGGTACTATTGCCAGCATGGACTTGCCACCGCCGGTCGCTAGCACTGCAACAATGTCAGAGCTACGATTCAATATTGCCATCATTGCCTCTTTCTGTTCAGCTGAGCGCCAGTCAATGGTGGGATTTCCAAGTATATGCCTCATGGTTGCCAATGCGTCTGACTCCAGTGCGGTGGTCAAGGAAGCTGGCGTAACTATAGGTATACTTACGCCAGATGCTGATGTTGAATTGAGTGGAATGTTGCTGCTGCGGTGGATGGGGGGTGAAAGAGTAGTCATAAGCCGTTGACGAACTTTGGGGCGAGCATTGCTGAAGGGAGAGGTGATAGGACCAATGTGCCTTTTGGAGGACTTGACTACTGAAGATCCTAGAATGAGTGGGTCAATGAAGTCCAAAGGGATCATATGTTAACAAGTTATATACCTTCTCCTTGATTGTCAGTGAATCTCTTTGCAGCATTCATTTCTGCTTCTTGTTGCAAAGCCAGCCTCAGTCCTATGTCATCTTCATCGTCTTTGTCAGAGGACATCAGATTGTTGCCTCTTTTGTCATAATACATATTGGGCTCCTGTTCGTCCTCTGATGGCTCTTGGACTGCCTTGCCTTTGCCTTTGTTGGAGGTGGTTGTCTGAGCAGGCAAGTGACCGTTCAACGCCTTGGTGACTGCATCTTGTATAAGGCCAGACAAGGAAGGTGTCAGAAGTGCCACCACCTGCTGGGCTATATCCTGTATTGATGGAATGGCAGCAGTGTGTAATGATGTGGATGTTGGTGGTGGTGGTGGTGGTGCATAAGTATTCCTAAAGTTATGCAGATGATCCAAGGATGCTATGGAGGGCGTTGTGCGTGCTTGTTGATAAGGAAGGAGTGTTCCACCAGGAAGTGTTTGACAATGTTTCTGCCAGGATGTACTAGCCTCGAGATAGTAAGGCAGTATGTCTTCTGGTGCTCCAGCCAGAGTATGCACACTTAGACCATAGATGCGATTCTCTGTTGCCCGTGTATGTCCAGCCTGGAGTGCTTCAACATTGTCGACTGTGTCATCCTCCCGCACTGCCTCTGATGAGCATTTGAATTTGCGTTTCCAGGCAGTTTGAATGTGACGCCATGGATTGATGGTCAATGCATAGTTGAGACGGGGCAGGCTGTATTTCGTCATCACGCCAGAAAGATCATCAGAGGTGAAGAGTCGATTGAAGTTGACAAAGAGCTGGTTTCTATACAGCTCTTTGACTTCAGGCTTGTTGGGAAAACATACTCGTGCTGCGATCTCTGCAAATGGTCGGGCCAACACTAGATCTTGGATCAAAATGTCGCTTGTAATGGCGTCCAGAGCATGCGGAATGAGCTTGTCGTGTCCTGTGAGCGCTGTGGTCTTCATGTATTGGCAGAGAATGGTGAGGTGCTTTCCCAGCATGACTAGGCTGCGTGTTGGACGAGTTTTGGTGTTGCGGTATGTCAGGGCTGTGAGTTCTGTGCCACGACTTGGAGCTCCGCTCAGCATTTGAATTCGTAGAAGAAGGAGCTGCTGCATTTCAGCATAGTCTTGCAACCATGCCCTCAAGACTCCTTTGTTCCACTCTATCTTTCCCTCTGTCACGTTGGCACAGTGTTTAAATCCACCATCACCTCTGACCGCTGCTTGAACCAACCGACCTCTGTCTGTAAAGGCCTTGTTTCGCTGGTCGGATATGAATGAATAACCGACATTCTTGTTGGTGAGGTCGTCTGCAATGCCATTGTACTCTGCCCTCAATGGCAACCTGCCCAGCACCTTTTGTTCCCATAGTTCGACCAGCCTTGCTTCAGTATCTGCAAACATTCCACAGATGTCATCAAAGTGAATTGGCTCGCCCTTGAATAACATGGACTTCCAGCCAACACTGTCTGTCCACCAGACATTGGGTAAGCTCATCGTGTCGTATGCGATCGCAGAGGCACGGTGTTGCAGCGAGCGTAGTCGTGAGAACGTGGAGTATTTGTTTTCGATGAACCAATCTTGAAGGGCATTGCATGCTGCGTCCTCTTCCATTCCACCGCTGATGTCCACCCTGCTCCTGATCTCTCGCAAGAAGGTCAGTCGCATGCAGTACTCGAGCTTTGCAATGATGGTAGTGACTTGTTTGGGTTCCTTGAATGAGCCGTCCCTTTTCAAAGTCATGAGAGCCAGACATCGTTCAGTTGGATCTGTGATGACCACGGATGGGCTGTGCTTCCAAATCTTCATCCACACACTGGTGAGTATACGATGGATGTATTTTGAGAGATTCGCTTGGTCTCCTTTGTCTGAAAGTGCATCTAGAAGGACCTCAGCTGCCTGATTGACCTCTGGATCACTACTGCCCATTTTCATCAACATGGCTAGCAGGGCGACGACCGGCAACACGTATTCAACCATGGTCCTGTCCAGCATATGCTTGTGAAGTGGAGTGTTAGATATGCCACTAAAAAGCCAGGGTGGTGCGTAAGTATATCATATAGTTACGCACAGTGTTAGACTTACTGTTGAAGGGGGGTTGGTGAATTCAAACGTTTGAGCACCAGCTCGTCAGTTATGGGCAAGAGATCCAGTGCTTCTTGAAAATATCTGCTGACTGCTGAACGCAAGCCTGGCAGGATGTGATCATCGTCCTTGGGTATCGCCACTATATTATAGAGAGACTCCACATCAAAGGTTTCTCCTGCAACATACTCATGCCAGCGGGTCGTCATCAGCCATGGAGTGACTAGACGTTCATCTGACATCGTGGGTGGATTGTTGAATTCTTCCTCCAATTCTTTCAAAAGTGATGCCACCAAAAACTCTCGGGAAGGCTGTCCATCTTCTGTGATTTCCTTTGCATGGATTTCCCACAACATGCGGTGAGCTCCTGTGTCCTGTGTGTGAATCCTTTGGGCTTTGCAGGGTCTCCAAAATTGTGGCTTCGAGTTCTCCTTGTGATATTTATGGTGATGAATGCGTATGCTCTCCTCTGATACAAAGACTTTGCAACAGTGATCGCATGCAAAGGCGTCGTGGATGGGTAGTCCGAATACTTCATTCCTTGGTCCTTTCAAGTGTGTAGGAAATTTCTTAGCCAGTTTCATATTGGTGGCCACCTGCATAAATTTGGCATGGTCGGCATCCAATGTTGGATGTTTTTGATTCAAGTGGGCGATGGCCTGGTCTTGCAGCAGGGCAATACCACATTCCTGACATAGAATGAAACGAAACTCCTCATTAACAATGAGATTCAAGGTGTCGAAATATGAGTGTCGAAGAAAACCATTGGATGTGGTATGGTGCTGATTGATGTTGACTTCTTGCGAAGCTATGTTGATGAGCACTGGCACTGGAATGTTTATGGCTGGTGCCAACTGATGTTGCTGCTCCAATATAGACTGTGAAATAAATATAAATAGTGTTTGTATACAATAGCTATGGCAAGAACTCACTGTCAAGGATGGTATAGGTGGTAATAATGGAGACTTTGGTGATGTGAATCCAGGTGATTGCATATCAACATCCTGGAACTGTTGGCTGCGTAAGTATAGGGTATACTTACGCACACTGAACTGACTTACAGTGGAAGGTCTGGGAGATATATTCATGTCACGAGTGTCATGGACAGAAGGTGGAGGAGGAGATTTCATGGTAGTATCACATGAGCCTATGTGAAGTGGGGTTATCTTGGATTGTGAACAGTCAGAAAAATATTATAATATTGAACTAGTAAAGACTTACTGTGTTGGATGTGCATAAGTTTACCTCAAGTTGTGCACCTTGTTTGGCCTTGTTTGGTCCAATCCAAGTTGACTTCACTTTTTTCATGTGCTTTCTCATAGTGTCTGTGGTAGAATATCCTGTAGGCTTGGGACAGCCAGGATGAGAACAGTAACAAAGAAATACACCATCCTCATTCCTATTCACAGTAACCTGCTCTCCAGCATAAGTGGTAAAGGTGGATGTTGGAATACATTTTCTGATATGAGTGTTATAAACACCCCTGACATCAAACTCTAGCTTGCAAGTGCTGCAGGTGAACATGGTGGTAAGAAAGTGGGAGAAAGAATGGTATTTTCCCACAGGTGATCCAATATATATGGCAATTTCAAACTCCTCTTTAATATTTATAGTTTCATATATAGTGCAAAATGAATGTTTATCTATGGTATTTGGTGGCTGTGCCGTGATGTCAACATATTTAAAACAACCATATATTATTTATTGTGATTTTGTAGTGTTGTGTGCGTAAGTATTTGAAATACTTGTGCAGCTTTGAGATATCATATGTATGTTTCATTGTTATTCCTTGGATGCTGTATGCATAAGTATTTGAAATACTTATGCAACTTTGACATGTTGGTCATGAGATGCTTTGACCAGTCAATATTGCTTATGGCTATGCTATCTGCCAACGCTTCCAAGCCCCTGAACACTTCCTGTGGCTATGCTCTCTGCCAATGCTTCCAAGCCCCTGAACACTTCCTGTGGCTGTGCTGTCAGCCAACGCTTCCAAGCCCCTGAATGCTTCCTGTGGCTATGCTCTCTGCCAATGCTTCCTGTGGCTATGCTCTCTGCCAACGCTTCCTGTGGCTGTATTGTCAGCCAATGCTTCCAAGCCCCTGAACGCTTCCTGTGGCTGTACTGTCTGCCCAACGCTTCCAAGCCCCTGAACGCTTCCTGTGGCTGTGTTGTTAGCCAACGCTTCCAAGCCCCTGAACGCTTCCTGTGGCTGTGTTGTCAGCCAATGCTTCCAAGCCCCTGAATGCTTCCTATGGCTGTGCTGTCTGCCAACGCTTCCAAGCCCCTGAATGCTTCCTATGGCTGTGCTGTCTGCCAACGCTTCCAAGCCCCTGAACGCTTCCTGTGGCTATGCTCTCTGCCAACGCTTCCTGTGGCTGTACTACCAGCCAACGCTTCCAGGGGTTAGCCAACGCTTCCAAGCCCCTGAACGCTTCCTGTGGCAGTGCTCTCTGCCAACGCTTCCAAGCCCCTGAACGCTTCCTGTGGCTATGTTGCCAGCCAACGCTTCCTGTGGCTGTACTGCCAGCCAACGCTTCCAAGCCCCTGAACGCTTCCAGGACCGGATACGGATACGATGGAGTAGATTATTATGATACAAGAGTTTATCCAGTATGTTAGTACATATATGAATTCACCAGGCCTGTTAGGTGAGTATGTAGCATGTGCATGAAGGTATCTATGTTCTCAACACTTTAATAACTATAGTAACAC
>JBBPQN010000164.1:0-23707 GCA_038092575.1 Boletus subluridellus | reverse complement strand
TCCTTGAAGTTGTCCATCCAGAGAGGGCGGAGTGCGGGATCTTCCATCTGGAGAAGGTCCAGTTCAAACCATTCCAGAGCCATACCCTTTAGGTACAACTGCGCAAATGTGACTTTGGCATGGTCAGTACTGAAAGCCTTGGGGCGGTCTTGGAAGTTTAATTCGCATTGCACTAGGAAAACCTGGAGTTTTCGGGGTTCAGTCCCGTCAAACTGATCCGGTTCTTGGACTTTAGTGTGGGGGGTAGAGTCGGAGGCGGGACGACGTGTGGAGCGGGCAAGGCCTTGGATGGCACTTGTGAGGAGAGCGAGGGTGTCTCGAGGGACGTGCTCATTGTCGGAGTCATTCGGATCATTGTCATCGCCGGGGAAGTAGGGGTCATTGTCGAACGGGTCATCTTCAGGATCTGGGTCACCTGGAGCATCACCGTCCTCAGGGATGTGGAAGTTCTGCGCTCTTTGGCTCAAGCGCTGGCTTGGCTGAGAGGATGATTTCGTCCTGTTATCGTCGAGGTCGAGCTCAACGATGCGTGCTCCAGGAGTCGGAGACTCCGGAGCAGGACGCGCCTGAGAGGCAGATGGTGTATGTCATGCGGAGAATCTGCGGAATTGGTTGACGAGTTCGGGGCCTCAACAACTGCTTCCAAAGATGCTAAGGGGATTGTATCGGGGAGATGGCAGAGGGTTTGCACCTAGGGTGCGGGTTTGAGATCTGGTGGTGCGTGTAGCCATAGGTTAGACTCGTAACAAGTGGGAGTTCGAATATACTGTTAAAGTACTGATAAACTCCGAGGGGAGGACAAACTCCGGAACTTCGGAGTTGTCTAGCGGACAGGACTTGGCTTCACTGTATGTGGTGCGCCCTTGCTAGGAGTCTTGTTGTCCCAGAATTTACTGATGGGTTGGAGATAGACTTAAGATGTACTAGACGTCAAGTCGAGCGGAGGTTACAGAGAGAGAGTCTTCGAGACTCGAGCAGAGGTTACAGAGAGAGAGTCTTTGAGACTCGAGCGGAGGTTACAGAGAGAGAGTCTTCGAGACTCGAGCGGAGGAATGGAGTTAGACTAAGTTGATATTTGAACTGGAGGGAAATACAGGAGTTGCGGAGGTTTATATACTACGGAGTTCTAGGGGATTACTAACGGAGTGGAGCTGGTTTGTAAGTAAGGGATTGGAGGTAAGATAGAACCGGAGCTGTGTTCCTAAGCGGAGCACAGGTACAGAGGAGAACATACAGCGGAACTAGTATATACGGAGATCAAGAAATGGAACGTAAGGTATCGTAAGTTATGAACAGGGTCCGAGGGTCAGGGGTCATGTCTATAGCAAGAATGTGCCGGAGTTCATATGTACAAGAGCGGAGCTGGTTCGGAGGACCGGGGTTGGACTTACTGAATTTCCAGGATATGACACAGATCATCTGATCTCAGTTTGGTCCTGACCTTGCTGACATTGCTCTGCAGCTCATATTGAGAGGCATTCCTTTTGACATCCAAATTGTCTCTGAAACCATGCCAGTTCCCATAGTATTGTATGCTGAGCTTCCTATGGGTCTCAGCTTCCTTTCCTTCAACTATTGGCCTATCCAAATGCTGTCAAGCAGATGGTCCATCTGCCAATTCCCATGCCACAGCCACATCTCATTCTGCTGCCCCCTCCCTCCTCCTCAATACCATCCTGCCCCAATGCTCTGACAAACATGTGCCCAAACCACCCTGGCTTTGTTCTGGAGGCCCCCTTCCATTGTCACATCCAAGTCTGGTGTGATTCAGTGCATTGGTTCAGCTCCTGTGCACAATCTACCAATGGATGGTTGTTTTTTTAGGGTCTCAACACTTGCAGGTCCCTCCAGAGCCCCTTCCTTGCCTCACAGCCTATTCTATGACTCACCCAGCATCCTGGTGGACAATCTGCACAAAGAAACTAACAATCTGCATGAGTTGTTCCCATCTGGTGAGCATTTTCCTCTCAAAACTGATGTTGGGGGTCTGCAGCTTGCAGGCCATTATGGACACCATATACAACACTCTAGCTTGTCTTGATGACTTCCCAGGACCTCTCTAAAGGATCTGCACAATGATATTTGTAACCTGTGTGGCTCCTCATCGCTCTATGACATGCTCTTCTCCTGGAGGGGGTTGGACATATACCTAACATTTTCTTGACTTTTAGCCTGACATCTGACCCTTTCTAGCATTTCTGAAGGGCATCTAGAACAAGAAAATAATGACCCAAACTGTTCCCTCTCAACCTGCAAGCACATTGTGCTGCAAACTCAACTAAGAGGAGGGGGGGTAACTATCACCACCACACCACCCTGTCTCAAGCTGGGTGTTGCGAGTGTACTCGAGCAAACACTGGCCAAACTCTGCTGGGGCTACACCAAACCAAACGGTAGAGAGATGAAGAGAAGTAAGAGGTGAGATGAGGCGGTCTTCCTTAATACACTCGCAAGGACGTAGGTCGCAAGGTACAAATGGATTAGACTGGGGAGTCCAGTTGAGTACAGCTACTTTATATATGTTACAAGATGGCGCACGGACCATAGGGTCCATGGGAAAGACTACTGGTTATAGATATATAAAAGAAGAGTTCATGAGAGAAGAAGAATGATGATGGGAAAGAGAAGCAGAGATTAATAAGGCATGTGTGCATCGTGTTTGTCTAGACCATAGGTCACGTGTAGTTTCCCACGATCACGTGCACATCATGTGACTTCGAAGTCTGAAGGATGTAAAGTAGTGCGCAAATGCACTAAGTTAAAAATGTTTGAAAATATAGTATATCATAACACTACTCCCTTTTTAAGACTTGAATTCCAGGCGAGTCCCGTGATAATTAGTCTCGGTAAAGTTTTCATAATGAGTGAAGAGTGAAGAGAAGTCTCCGATGGTAAGGCCACGAAGTTTCCGAGGAGCTAAGGGATTCTTTTTATGGAAATCGGCAACTGCCTGAGGGGCGGTGTTGATAATATCACTGGATTCCCATGTCCTATCGGATTCATCGTAACCTTTCCAGTGCACAAGATATTAAAGCTGGCGGCCTTTGAGACGAGATGCTGTGATGTAGTCGATCTCGAATTGCTCTACTCCTTCTTCATCAACTTCAATTGCGTCAGGGCGTGAGACTGGTTGACCCGGAAGGGTTGCCCGATAAGGTTTGACGCGGGAGATGTTAACGGTAGGGTGGATATGAATAGAGTTTGGCAATTTGAGTTTTACGGCATTAGGAAGAACCTCGAGGATTTCATAAGGACCAATCCATTTTTGGGTGAGTTTCTTTGCCGTATAAGGGAGCTTCAAATGTTCGGCTGAAAGCCAAACTTGTTGTCCTTTCTCGTAATTTGGAGCTTCAGAGCGTTTAGACTCCAATTGCTTCTTCATTCTTTCTCGTGCTTCCTCTAATGCATCTTCTACTTCTTTATGGCTTTTTCCCATCTCCATGCCAAATTCTTTTCCCATGCCTTTAGCTTATCCTTCAAAACCCATGCGAGGGGCATAATTGCGTGTGATGTTGAAGGGGATAGTGCCGGTGGCAGTAGTGAGGGAATTGTTGTGATGGAATTGAGCGACTTTGAGCCAGTTGGCCCATTCGGTCTGTCGCTTAGCTACGTATGAGTGGAGATACTGTTCTAGTTCTCTATTAACACGCTCTGTTTGTCCATCAGTTTGGGGGTGATAGGCGGTGGAGATTTTCTGAGAAATAGAAAGAAGATTACATAATTCAGAAGTAAAGTCCGAAACAAACTGGGGTCCTCAATCGGAAACGATCATTGAAGGAAGTCCATGGATACACCAAATATTGTCTCTAAAGATAATGGCTAAGTCCTTTGATGAAACTGTATCGTAAGTGGGAATGAAAACGACTCCTTTAGAAAATCGATCAATGACGATGCAAATGGCAGTATAACCGTGGGAAGCGGGTAAACCCATAATAAAGTCAACAGATAAATCTTCCCATGGTCGTTTAGAAGCAGGTAAAGGAAGGAGTTTTCCTGCTGGTGCCTTTGATTTTCCCTTTGTTTGGGTGCACACTTGGCAGCTATCTACATAATTTTTAATGTCTTTTGTGACACCAGGCCACGAGAAATGACGAGTGAGAAGGTGAGAAGTACGAGCTTGTCCAGAATGTCCACCAATGGGTGAGTCATGACAAATAGTGAGAAGTTCTGTACGTAAAGGTTCAGGAACAAAGACTTTGTTGTTGTTGTTTTTGAAAATATAATTATTGTAATCATAAGTGTATTCATTAAAGGATTCCTCTTGTATTTTTTCTGATTCTTTTATGATTTTTTCGTAGAATGATGAAGAAAGTTCGATGTTATTAATAAAAAGAGAAGGAGGTAAAATGGTAATGTTCTGGTTGTGATCCGTGACAGCATCACCATGGTCCGGTCAATGAGATAAGGCATCTGCTCGACCATTCGATGTACCAGGTTTATAAATAAAAATGTAATTGAACTCTTGTAAAAGCACATGCCATCGAGCTTGACGACCTGATAAGGTTTGGGGTTTCTTCCAATATTCGAGATTCTTGTGATCTGTCCAGATCTCAAAACCTTCCCTACCGATTAGGTAGTGTTGCCATTCTTCTAATGCTTGAATGACTGCCAAGAGTTCTTTGTCGTAAATAGGGTAATTGCACTCGGCGCTGTTGAAGGAATGGGAAATGAAGGCGCAAGGTCTCCAGAGACCATCATCGCACTTAACCGAGAGCACTGCCCCTGTGGCAATATCCGAGGCATCCATTTCAAGACGCATTTCTTTGTCTCAATCAGGGTAAGCCAACAGGGGTGATTCTTTGAATTTGGCTTTCAAAGAATCAAATGTGATTTGGTGCTTTGGTTCCCATTTGAAAAGAACGTCTTTTTTGGTTAGATCGTTCAATGGGTGTGCGATGTCCGCAAATCCTTCAATAAATCATTGATAATAATTACAGAGTCCGAGGAAGCCTTGCAGTTGTTTGAGGTGTGTGGGAACCAGCCAATCCAACACCCCTGACACCTTCTTTTCCTGCATTTCTACTCCCTCTTTAGATACTACCATACCTAGAAAGTCTACTTTGTCCTTTGAGAAGCTACATTTTTCTGGTTTTACATAAAGATCATTTTGGCGAAGACGGAAAAGCACCTCCTTTACTATTTCTTCGTGCTCTTCCTTGGTCTTGCCTTTGGTAAATATCATACAGTTGTCAATATAAATAATAAGTACGGCATACATGTCATTAAATATGTCGTTCATCATCTGTTGGAAAGTAGGGGGTGAGTTAGTCATCCCGAAATACATAACGGTTGGTTCATATGTGCCTATGGGAGTAACAAAGGCTCCCTTCCACTCATCTCCTTCCTTAATTCGCACGTTGTTGTGACCCCATCGAAGATCAAGGGCTGTGAACATATCTGTGCCCTTAAGGCGATCAATCAACGTGGAAATAAGGGGAAGAGGATAGGCGTTCTTTATAGTGCCTTCATTTAAATATCGATAGTCCATGACAAGTCTCTTTTTTCCGTCTTTTTTGGGTATAAAGAATACTGGTGCCATTTGAGGGGACTTCAAAGGGCGGATATAACCCTTCTTGAGTTCTTTTCCGATGAACGTGCGTACTTCGTCCATTTCTGCATCCGATAAAGGAATTACTCTACCCTTTTTGGGAACAAAGTCTGATTTCAGATCTATCGCGTGGTCCCAGGGTTTTCGTTCCGGCATTCTCTCGGATTCGTTCTCAGAAAATACGTCAAGGAAGTCATGGTACATTTCGGGCACTTTTTCCTTGAGTCCTTCTTCTATACTTCGATTATAAATAAGTTTGATTGGTTCGTTAAAAGGTCCATCACCCATAATACGACAATAGGGTGTGCAACGAGGGAAAGAAATAGTTTTAGTAACCCAATCTATAGTGGGATTATGCCGAGCCAGCCATCATAGCCAACAATGAGGCGGTGGGTTCCTAGTTTTGACACATAGGCTTCCAGGACCTCGTAATGGCCGGCAATTCCAATAATTAAAGTGACAGCATGGGTTACTTGGCCTATTGCTCCGTTAGAGCCATTAGCATTTTTCACCGAAATAGGGTTAGCAATTTTATAAGTAGGAATTCCATGAGAGAGAACATAGTCCTTGTCAATAAAAGTGTGAGATGCGCCTGAATCTAGAAGGGACTTAAACGATCGAGATCGCCAACTTCCATCTTCATAATTTAGTACACGTGTCTCAAGTGACATTTCGCCACCAAATGACAATGTGCTTGCACGAATAGAAATAGATGTGGGAGAATTGAGGGATTTATAGATAGGAGAATTTCTTACTTGGCGAACAAGAGAATTAAGCACGCTATGTTTTAATTCCGGCGCCACGCTCATACTTTGTTGAGTCGCTCTTTCGGAATGGGGAATAATATTGCCAAGAAGATCGTCCAGAGTACATACAGGAAAATCGGACTCATCACAGTCTACGAGATTGGTAGAAATGTTACAAGAAGAAAGAGAAGCAGAAGAAACGTAATTGTCCAGTCCATAAACACCCTCATCGTTCACAGACTTATTTAATTTAAAGAGGAGGCCGCCTTCTGCCTGGCTTCTACTTCGAACTTGTCTCTGTAGAAGGCTTCGGCTTCTGCCGAATAGAGGGACGGTGTTGCCGCTTGCTGAGTGACAACCGGGGGAGCGGACGGAACGGGAGTGTCAGTTGGAGGAGGGGGGAGGGGACGACCATATTGGTGCTGGGCATGCTGCACGGGCGGCTGGTAAGGTGCAGCAGGCACATAGGCACCTGTTTCGTAATCCCAAAAGTATTGCTGCTGTATCTGCGGCAGACGCGGGGTTCTCCGATTTGGGTTCTGAGAACAATCAGGCCATATATGGCCAACCTTGTTGCAACCGTAGCAAGTACGGGTATCGGGCCGGGACGGAGGCACAGCTTGCTGCGCATCTATTTCCATCGGGGCTCCTCTACCCGGCTGCGTACCAGTGGGAGTAAAACGGGAGTGGTTACCTGGAGGTCGTGGCGGAGGGGGATAGTATTGTTGGCCATAAGGCCACAGAGGACGAGGAGCGAACTGGGGACGGTATGAAGAAGGCGTGGGGCGCGTAGGTGGACCACGTTCAATTGTGATTTGTTCAAAATTTCTACTGATTGCTCGGTAGTTCTTACAGAGCTCAGAAAAGCTGTCTGACTCCTTGCCCGTCATCTTTGCTTGGTAATAGATGTGGTAGTCGACAGCCTTCTTTAGGAGTTCAATAGCGAAGTCCCATCCGATCTCGGATTCCTTGGTCAGGACGATGAACTCCTGAATGAACAAATCTATGGGTCTAGACCCTTGCTGTAAGGCTTGCAACTTTTTGAGACTCTCATGGGTGAGGACCTCAATCTGGAAATATTCTTTGTTCTCGATCTGGAGATCTGCCCATTTGGGCCATGCTACAATGCCTTTTGGCGTGGTCAACGTGGACTCTGCCGCGATAGGAATTTCTTCCTCTTCTTCTGCCAAGTATCGTTCTAAGGTGATCTGGGCGAAGCCCTCAGCCTTCTTCTCAAATTGAGACAGGACTGCAACCGTGCAAACACGGTTGTCCTTCCAATCCTGTGCATCGACCCAGAGTCGAAGCTTAATCCACCAGGGACGAAACTTGGAGCGGTCGCCATCCCAATTACCAGGGTTGACTATTTTTTTGGAAATGTTTGAGCACTCCTTGTTCAAGGCGAGCGCGTCAAGACGGTTGACGAGATCATCGATGTCGATGGACGTCATTGTTTAATGGGAGGTGGAGGGACGACGGTGTTGGAGAAAGAATGAATCTGAGAAGTAGTTGTTGCGACGCCGGTTACGTTGAAGCTGTACGTAACGGAAGAGTGTGAGTTGGGCGTCGGAGTATCGTTTGGTGTAAGGGATATGCTTCTTGGGTGGTGAAGGAATAGGGGAAGCTACTGGAGCAGGAAGGGGTTCTACCGGTCAGGATTGTTGCACTACTCAATTCGTGCGAACGCAAGCCAGCTTAATCCTTACTGCGAGGTATCTTTCAACCAAGCTCGAGGGATGCAGCAAGTAGAGGATCTAAAGAAATAAACTTTCGACCAGAGGTAATATCTTCTTCTCCGTAAAGTTTCATAACAAGTTCTCTGGGGTCCGCAGAGCCCAGGAACAAACTGACACATATACTAACGTAAAAATATGAACTGATGCTCTACCTCCCCAATCACTTGAGGGACTAACATGGCGATATAAGCTTGGCTACGGGCTGCACGATGACAGTTGTTCCCGTATCGCTCTTTGCAAACAAGGCACAACCCTTGCGCAGGTATCACCTCAAGGGAGGGACTGAGAAGGTTCTACTAACACAACAAAAGCTCGGGGTACTGCCCCACATTCTAAAGCAGCGAACGTAAAAGAATAAGAAGTCTGGAAAACACCAGTGGGTTCTCTTTAGCCCTAGAGTCCGGGCAGTGTATAGAAGTCTAATCCAAGTGTTGCGAGCGTACTCGAGCAAACACTGGCCAAACTCTGCTGGGGCTACACCAAACCAAACGGTAGAGAGATGAAGAGAAGTAAGAGGTGAGACGAGGCGGTCTTCCTTAATACACTCACAAGGACATAGGTCGCAAGGTACAAATGGATTAGACTGGGGAGTCCAGTTGAGTACAGCTACTTTATATATGTTACAAGATGGCGCACGGACCATAGGGTCCATGGGAAAGACTACTGGTTATAGATATATAAAAGAAGAGTTCATGAGAGAAGAAGAATGATGATGGGAAAGAGAAGTGGAGATTAATAAGGCATGTGTGCATCGTGTTTGTCTAGACCATAGGTCACGTGTAGTTTCCCATGATCACGTGCACATCATGTGACTTCGAAGTCTGAAGGATGTAAAGTAGTGCGCAAATGCACTAAGTTAAAAATGTTTGAAAATATAGTATATCATAACACTGGGTGTTCAAGCTCATCTCAACAACTTCCCAGGACCTCTCCAAAGGTTTTGCATGAAGAGCTGCAGAATCTGCATGGCCCCTTGTTGCCCTGTAGGGGGCTCTTCTCCTGGAGGGTCACTCAGGGGCTTGGGACATACACCTAACATTTCCTTGACTTCCAGCCAATGATTCACCCATTTCTAACACTCCTTACAAGCATCTAGAACAAGAAATTCACACCATTCCCTCTCAACCCATGAGCATATCATGCTGCCAACTCAACTAGGGAGAGGGGGGTAAACATATGACCACTGCTTTACATAGGTTGTAAGCTTTGAAGACAGCATGTGCTCTTTTGTGCATGTTGCAGTTTTCAATAAAACCATGAGATCACGACCAATGTGCACTGTTATGCTTTCATTCCCTACTTTGCTTTGTCATATAAAAGCTGGTTAGTAGCTTGATGTCTGTTAGGTAGGATTGGGTGGGTTAGGGTTACAGCTACATCTTACAGAACTCCTGGCCCCCTCCTCTGGTTGGTTCAAGTACTATTGTAAACATAGCATACCAAAGAAAGGTTAGGATGAGGCTGTTAGTTGTTAGATCTATAAGTATACTGAAGGGGGGGCAGGGGTCTCCCCCCGGTTAGCATTAGGTTTTTAGCTGTTAGGGTGATAGGTATATTGAAGGGGGGGTCCAGGGGTCTCCCCCAGTTAGTTATCTGTTAGTTAGCATTAGCTTGTTAGCTGTTAGGATTGGTTTCCTTGCTTATTGTGAATAAACCTGTTTATTCTTAGCCAAACTGGTCTTGGGGTTTACCTGCATGTAGCTTCTCTGTTGATCATTTGAACTGACACATATGGAAATGAGGGTGTTATATGTGGGCAGTTATACCACAGGAGGGAGTTGATCAATGAAGCAAGGAAATGTTAGGTGTACATCCCAAGCCCCTGAGTGACCCTCTAGGAGAAGAGCCCCTACAAGGTGACAAGGGGCCATGCAGATTCTGCAGCTTTTCATGCAGAACCTTTGGAGAGGTCCTGGGAAGTTGTTGAGATGAGCTTGAATACCCAGCTTGAGATGGGGTGGTGTGGTGGCAATAGTTACCCCTCCTCCTCTTAGTTGAGTTTGCAGCACAATGTGCTTGCAGGTTGAGAGGGAACAGTTTGGGTCATTATTTTCTTGTTCTAGATGCCCTTCAGAAATGCTAAAAAGGGTCAGATGTCAGGCTGAAAGTCAAGGAAATGTTAGATATATTTCCAACCCCCTCCAGGAGAAGAGCATGTCACAGAGTGACAAGGAGCCATGCAGATTACAAATATCTTTGTGCAGATCCTTTAGAGAGGTCCTGGAAAGTTGTCAAGACAAGATAGAGTGTTGTATATGGTGTCCATAATGGCCTGCAAGCTGCAGATTCTCCAATATCAGTTTTGAGAGGAAAATGCTCACCAGATGGGAACAAATCATGCAGATTGTTAGTTTCTTTGTGTTGATTGTCTGCAAGGATGCTAGGCAAGTCTTAGGATAGGCTGTGAGGCAAGGGAGGGGCTCTGGAGGGACCTGCAAGTGTTGAGACCCTAAGGAAATGACCATTCATTGAAAGATTGCACATAGGAGCTGAACCAGTGTACTGAATCATGCCAGACTTGAACATGATGATGAAAGAGGGTCTCCAAAACAAAGCCAGGGCAGTTTGGGCACACATTTGTCAGAGCATTGGAGCAGGATGGTGTTGAGGAGGAGAAAGGGGGCAGTTGGATGAGATGCAGCTGTGGTGTGGGAATCAGCAGATGAACCATCTGCTTGATGACATATGAATAGGAGAACAGAGAGAAAACACTCTCACAGGACAGTAATGACCTGTATGGGCCTGTCATGATCAACACAGCAGTCTCCTGGGAGCTGGCTGAGATGGATGGCCATCATGGTCCTCCTTCAGAACTCATGAGACAGTGGGCTCATGGCCAGCTGGTTCAGAGCTCGACCTTCACAAACCTCCTGTGGGTGTCAAACAAAGGGTGGAACAACTTGAAACTGTTGTCTGAGCTCCAGCAAAGTGTGTCACAAGTCAAAGGAACATCAGCCAAATGGGTTGTGGAGGCACTGCACATCAAAAGGCAGAGATTGGAACAGACTGCCAAGCTGAACAAGTATGCTCTAGTGCTAAAAGACAAATGTGTGATGCATCTGCTGGATGAAGGAGTGCTCACTGAAGATCACTTTCTGGCATCTTGCTCCAACCTCGACATGCATGGAGAGAAGTACCAGATGTTTCAAAGATGGTTCAAATTCAAAGGGTATGTATACTGCTTCACCTGTGGACTTCCCCAGGATTGGAACTGCAAGAGGGAGGGCCTAGAGTGTCACAAGACTTATGTTCTGGGGCAAGAAGTAAAGTATCCTTTCTGGTTCATGGTCTTCAGGATGGCCTTCACAGCAGGGTACAAGAAGAAGCTGCTGGCCAGGTTGAAGAAGGAGTTGGGAATACCAGGAGTCACCCTGCAGGAGTACTTGGACTGGGTGACATTGGAAGAAGAGGTAGAGGGCCAGTATTATAACACCATTGAGGTGTTCCTATTGTGCTGTGAGCAGTTGGAGAGAAGGAACCCAAGACTGTTTTTATAAAACACCACACAGAGGCACTGTCAAATACTTCATGTGTTTGAACATACTTGCACCATCACAAGTCCTGTTCTTGAGAGTTTATCGACAATAAAGTAGACCAATAGGTGGTATTCCATCATTCAGGTTATATTCCAGGAGGGACATACTGCCTGTCTGTGTTTAACATGTGATTGCACTAGGAAAGGGCAGTGGAAAACAGACAAAAAAAAAGCCACCAGGCAGATGTATAAATTAATTTTAATGCCCACAGGACTCCACTAGTTTATTTTGGCTGAGCTTTGGCTAAAGTACCAGCCAATTGACCAAATCAAACAGAGCCTCAAAAGATTGGTTCCTGCCATGAACCTTGTCCTGGGTGTTTTGAGATGGAAGGTTCCCATTTCTGCTGACATAAAAGGAAAAGCTGTAGTGAGGTAGAGTGATGGATGACTGTAGTTGTGGAGATATCAGATTTCAACCTGAGAAAGAGTTCATTGACTGGACTGCCAAGGGTGATGAGTGAACTTCAAGACAGCAAGCCTCCCTTGTACTACTCGATTGCTGAACAACCCTTCTTGCCTTTTCTGTTGACTTGAATTCAATCCTGAAACCATGTCTGACACCTGGCCTGTACTGTGTGCACTAGCAAGACATGAACCAGTTTTATGGCAAACAGGACTCTGTCAGCCTGTTTCTGGAGAGTTGCTGGCAGTTGCTGTCAACAAATGCAGGTAAACAAAGATCATGGATGTAAAGGAAAAGTGTGGAATCAGTCAGTTGTAAATGAGAGGCATACATATGGGAATCCTTAGAACTAAAAAAGCAAAGAAAATAAAATAAAACTAGGTATTTGACTTTAATTGGGTCAGCATAGGTATCAATTCCATCAGCCCTGCCTGCTCTTCTTCTGTCCAGACCCTTGAGCCTTTTGCCTTAACCTCAAGGACCTCAAGGGGGCAACCTGAGCCCACCAAGAAAGCATGGATGTCCTCTGGTTGCCTGTAAGAAGTGGCAACAATCCTGAGATCATGTAAGCCAGGAAGCATTGCCTTGAAGAGAAAGTTGCCAAACTTGGCCCATACAGTGATTGATAGGAGTGAGAGTGTCTGGTGGATGATGGGGACAGTGAGCAACATGCAAAAGGCAGTGCAATGGCAGCCATAAAGAGAAAGGACTTGAAGGTTCAAGCATAGTGTGAGGACCATGCCAAAGATGCCTGTACTACCACTGACCTTGGCATCTAGATGCATTATGTTCATCCAACATAGGTCCAGCATAGTAAAGAATTGGTTGCCACCTTCTGCTTGTATGCTGCACATGTGCTGAGGTAGTCCTGTGGTGGAGAGGGGCTTTTGCTTGTCAAATATACAGGGCCATCCAATGTGAAGGGCCTGAGTCCCTCATCTGATGCAAGCACATCCTCTAGGTCACCTTCCAACCTATATAGCACTCTGAAAAGGAGCAGCCCAGGCAACCTGAGCATAGAAAAAGGGTCTTTGAGCACCTTGCTGTCATGGAATATGACAGAGAGCTCCCAAAGGGTGGGGTGCAAGCATGAAGGTTGGTGAAGGCTGCTCACAGAGATAGGGCCAAAGATCAGCCTCTCCAGATTGGGGCAGTGGTCAAGAAGGTGGAGAAAGTTGTCCACTTTGTAGCTAATGCCAGTATCATCCCAGAGCCTCATGGTGAGGTGGGTGAGGTTGGCCCACTCAGCATTGAGAAACATAGCTGGCAAGGCATGGAGGAGGTTGAGAACAAGGGTATGGAGGTGGGGTTGGGGTTGGGGTCGCATGATGGTCAGGTCATCCTCCTGGGGCCATGCTTCAATCACAAGGTGCTTTAGCAGCTGGGTTTTGTCAAGTAGTAGGTTGAGATCCAGCCCAGACCCATCCATGATTCATAGTTGCTCAAAGTGCTTCCTGTAGCACTAAATGGCCTGCAGCCACTCTTTTCTCAGCAAGAGGTGTTCCAAAAATGAGACCCCCAGTGATAGTGGGAGGTTCTCCAATCTTGAAAGCCAACTTCTATAAAAATCCATCCTCTCTGAACACAAAGGGTCCAGTTTCTCTGCACCAAGATCTTGAACAACATCCAGAGAATGCCACCACCTTTCACTGGTGACAGACTTGCACCAGAAGAAGTGGAGCCTGTCTGGCCATTGGCTGGACATACATGTCATTGGGCAAGCACTCCATGAAGATGTGCCTATATAGCTCTACTAGCAGTTGCTGCATGGGGGGTCAGTCAAGGAGGGAAAGAGACTGGTTAATGGGGGGTCATTTTTGCAGGTGAAGATTGAGGGTTTGAGATGAACCATGCATGGTAGGAATTTTACATGACAACTTGTGCTGTTATGTCCCTGGGCAGTGGGTTCAGCCCTGGCAACTCTGTACCTGGAAGACAACTGGCTTGATATGAGAATGGAATGTAGGGGGACCTCAGTGATGGAGAGTATACATTCACTGCCACACATGAAGTCTCACTGCAGCTACATTCAACCAGTGATGTCTGGCCAACAGCCTGATAGCCAGCCTGCTATCATGGTTCCTTGGAATATTACCCAAATATACTCTTCATGCTGTCACAATTTTTCAACTGCTTCAAGCTGAGTCCACAACTTTCTTTGCAAACAAGTATCTGACTGTAGAGGTGGGAGGTTTTGCCACTGTGGGTGCATAGCTTGCTAGGGATTGGAAGCTAACCTCTGAGCTGTATTGTGCAGGTTACCCTTGTTGCCCATGTGACAAGCATAAAGATAATGCCAGCAAAAGCACCCTGCATTCCTGAGGGCAGAATCACATCACTGGTGGCAAATATTTCACTCTGAACTGTTGGCTTTTCAAAAGACAGGTCTGCCATACCCACCCTCTGACCTGTGCTGCAGCAATGGACCAGTTGTAGCCTATGTGGTTGCTGTGCTTCACTGGATGAAGTATTCCTGAGGTGACCAAATGAGAAAGAAGAGTTTATTAGCAAAACACAGGACTGCAGTAGACTTTTTTTTTAAAAAAAAAGAAAAAAAAAAAAACTCCTCATAGTTGGAGAAAACAGATTCAACCTTGTTTGCCCCTGCAATGAGATCATGATGGGTCCTGTTGGATCCAGTATACTGCTTAGCATCTGATACCATACATTCAATATCCTTGTCATTGAGACTTGTCAAAGAAGCAACAGCCATCAAACAAATGACCTACCATGCAACCAAAACAACTGGCAACATTGCTGAGAAGCAGATCTGGCTGAATTCAATGTGGGAGAAAACATTGCACAGCAAGGCAGCACCCACACCCAGTGTGAAACCACACCATGAGTACTTAAGGCAGGTAAAATGTCCTTGAGGTGGAGAACATTGCAGTAGGACAACCAAAGCCAGAGAGAACTCTAAATACTGCAGTCAGGCAAAGCATAATCTAATATAACTGGAATAAACTACAGGCATGTAAAGGAGGAAAATATATGTTCTGCTAACTGTCATCACTGCTATTGGACTCAGACTCAGAATCATAGCCAATGCAGCAGTCAAGGAGTGCCTAGAACAGAACACACATCACTGCTCCCACCTCCCCCTCCTTCCCCTCTGTCCAATCTCTACCCCCTGCTGCCACTTTGACCCATGCCACCCAACCACTATAATGGGCTAAGAAGGTGGAAAGGTCATCACACTGTCTGAAGGTGGTGGCTATGATTTCCAGGTAATACAGCATGGGCAGCATGGCCATCTGGAAAAGATTGCTGAGCAGTTCCTGCTATCTGATGTGGAGGGCAGTGAGACTGTGGTGGGTAAAGGGGGCTGCCAGTGAAGCAGAAGTGGTGAGGCAGTAACAGAGGGTGGGATTGGGATAATTGGCAGGGCAGTGATGGCAGTGATGGTGGGTTGGGTAGTGATCATGGCAGCAATGACCAGATACTATGAGCATTTCAGGGCCTGAACAGAGCCTCAGGGCCATCTCGAAGACATTGTGATCTCCAGAGAACCTTACCTCCAACTCCGTCAGGTTCATCCAGGCTAGATTGAACAGCTGAAAGGAGCTCTTGGGCCCACTTAGCATCAGAACATAGCTGCATTCAGGTGGTATAGCTGGCATGACAGGCAATCAGTTCTCTCTTGTGAGCTGATGCTCCAGGTCATAAGGCCACCCCTCCAGTACTCAAAGTGTGAGCCATGTGGGAGTGGTTAGTATTGAACCTGGGGGGAGTTCAATTCTTGGATTGTCTTGTCATTGAATGAAAATGGTGATGGAGCAGAGGGTGGGGTGGATGTGTGGGAGTGGGAGTGCGAAGTTACTGAACAATGCAAGAGTACTAAAAAGCAACATGTGGAGGCTGGGGCAACATGAGATGAGGTCAAGGAATGTGTCACTGTAGTACACCTCCATCAGTGGAAGGAAATAGCAATCCAGACCCCCCAAGCCCTGGTGTTTCCTGAGTGCCATTCAACAGCCACATTGGGGAAAGAAGCTGAAGCCCATGCCCAAGGAGTACATGAACAGGTTCAAACTTGGCTGTCAAGATTGGGCAACTACCTGCTTTTGCTGGTGATCCCATTCAAGGTCAGCAAATGGCAAACTGACAAGTTGCTAAGTCTTCTTTTGGGCCATGTCAGGCACTTTCAGTGACTGTGAGTGGTTGACGAAGGGGGGCTGGATCTCAGTACATTGCTCAATGGTGCTGATATCCTCCAGTTCCTTGCTGTTGAGGCTGAGCTCCATGGGAGTCACAATCAGACCATCCTTGAAGTTCCACCCTCCCTCTACAGTCTTGTTCTTGATGGTCTCTATGCTGCACCAGCTACCTTGCCTGGCCCTGCATGGGCTAGCCTCACCCAGCTTGCTGTCTGTCTCCTACCACAGCCAGACTAGCATTAGTAGAAGGGAGGTCTTCCTGAGAGTTGGCTTGATATATGGACTGTCATCAGGCAAGCATTCTACAAAGATCTGTCCAAGTAATTCAGCTGGGAGCTGTGGCATGGAATTTAGGACTGGTTGTGATTGTTCTTACAGCACCTGTTTGCCTGCCCAACCATCCAGAGAGATCCAGTGAGGCTAGACTGCTGAACACCCACGTGCATATTCAGCAGGATTTCATGCACACATTGAGCTGCTTTCCAGTTTGGTTGTTGGACAATGCTCACAATAAATTTGTTTTGAAAACTTCAATTTCCAGCTTACTACACCCTGGCATTTCTTACTTGTCCATCTATGGTTATGGTGATCAGTAATCCCAATGAAGGGAGATATTGCCAATTCTCTGTTCCATCACTCATGCCCCTTTTGCTTCCACCTCGCCTTTTCTTCTGGGGACAAAGCCAGCAATATGCTCCTCATTGTTCTCATACCATTCTCAACATATAGTGGCTCAAAAAAGTGTTCCAATATTTGGTTATTTTGAAAGAGTTGACATTTGCAAGAGAAGCAAAAGGCATTAGCCCTAACCCTTGCCCTGAATCTGAGCCCTTAGTCATGTGATTTGGTTGCCATGGCACTGAGACATAACCATATTAAAATGACATGTCATTGGGACACTTGTTTGAATCTGATATTTTTAGTCATTATTTAGTAAATAACATAATGTTCTGATGAATGCTGGGCTTCAACCCTGTCTGATTATGTAACTTACATAATTATGAGTAATATAAAGGGCTGGGATACCACTCAGCTAACCCTACTTCATCATGAAACCCATTTCTGCCTCTATTAGAGTCAATATTCTTTTTCTCTCTCAATCTAGCCTT
The DNA here is from genome assembly GCA_038092575.1 of Boletus subluridellus. Classification (NCBI taxonomy): domain Eukaryota; kingdom Fungi; phylum Basidiomycota; class Agaricomycetes; order Boletales; family Boletaceae; genus Boletus; species Boletus subluridellus. Next base: position 6,470 of record JBBPQN010000164.1, on the reverse strand, counting down.
TCTGCTAGGAAAATATCCTCTCAAACTGGTCTGGGGAAGTCTACTGTGGCCAGGGTTATTAAAAAGATCCATCCAGGCAGGGAAAACATAAAATTAGGATGTTTTTCCAAGCTTTCTCATAATAATAAAAGAAGAATTGTCTCTAGTATCACCTTTGGCAAGGTTGAAAATGCTGTCTAGGCAACCCATCTCATCAATTCTGCCCTCTCCTCTCCTGTCTCTTCCCAAACTGTTTGAAGTGTACTCAAGTCTGCATTTCCAAAGGCTGTAATCAAGAAAAAAAAACCACTCTTGTCTATTATGCATAGGCAACATAGGCTGGCCTTTGCTTTTAAACACCAACACTGGACTGTGGAGGACTGAACTAGGGTCAGATGGTCAGATGAGACCAAGATCAACAGGATTGGATCAGATGGAAGGAAGTATGTGTGGAAAGTGGCAGAAAAGCCTTTGCAAGACAGGAAAATACGGGAGACGGTAAAGTTTGAAGGAGGTTCCTTGATGGTTTGGGGATGCATGGGTTGGAATTGAGTGGGAATTCTTGCAGAGGTGGAAGGGAGGATGAATGCTGAGCAGTATGTCTCTATTTTGAAGGATAATCTGCTTTCTATTATGGAAAATACTGGAATCCTTGAGAAGAGCATTATATTTCAACAAGATAGTGACCCCAAGCACACCTTTAAAAAAGCCAAGGAGTGGCTGGAATCTCAAGGGATCAATGTCCTTGATTGGCCAGCACAATCTCCAGATCCTAATCCCATTGAGCATCTCTGGCAAATTCTCAAAAAGAAGCTCAACAGCCATGCAACACCACCAAGAGGACTTTGGGAGCTTTGGTAGAGGATTGAAGTGGAATGGAGCAAGATAGAGGTTGAGGAGTGTCAAAGATTAATAGAAAGCATGCCTAGAAGACTAGAGACAGTGATAAAAGTAAAGGAAGGGCATATAAAATACTAAATTGTAGAATCAAAATATTGCTCAAAAAAGTATCCCAATGATATGTCATTTTAATATGGTTATATCTCAGTGCCATGGCAACCAAATCACATGACTAAGGGCTCAGATTCAGGGCAAGGGTTAGGGCTAATGCCTTTTGCTTCTCTTGCAAATGTCAACTCTTTGCAAAATAGCCAAACATTGGGACACTTTTTTGAGCCACTATATGAAAACAGTGAGCTGGAGGCATACTACATGAAGGAGTACTGCCTCTCTTCTTCTTGGATGCTAATATTTGAGTGTGTCATGACTGCTGAAGGGATGAGCACTGTTGCCCTAGGAGGAAATTTGACCACCAGCTGAAGCTCCTCAAGCACCAGGTGCCCTCTGGCCATAGGGTCAAAATACCCAAGGGCAGTGATACAGCATATCCCCAATGACAGGTTTTTGGTGTCATGGTGGGGGATGCACACCATTCTTGATCCCAGGTTAAATGATGCCAATGGCAAGCTGTCCACAAAGGGAAAAGCCAAGTGCTTTTTCTCCTGGTGCAATGCCTTCATAGAATGCCAGTAATATGCATGCATCTAAGGAAAATATGTCTGGAAAGCATCTGGGATACAATGCTCAGAATTCAGATCTCCTCCAGGCTGGAGTGCTTACAGCTCTGGAAACCTGCTAACCTTGCCACAGCTTCATTTCCCTTCAGCCTCTTGGCTGTACTTCTCTACATTGACTCCATTGTAGTTTGCATTGACTCCTGTTTGAATGTAAGCTAAGACTGCCATAGATATTAAGTAGCCCTACTGGCATGCTGCCTCCATGTGAGGTGCCTGTGAAGACTGCATGAAATTTCCCTCTCATGTACCCACTTCCAGGGGGAGGTAGAGCCTCACTTTCCGCTTTGAACACTGCAGTCACTTTTTCTGCAACATCTTTCTTGAAACTCCCCTTTGCCATCCTATGAGCACTACTATAACATACTGTGATTTGTCCAGAATCACATGTGGACTTCTTGGTATGCATGAGTGGCTGCTCCAGCTGGTGACATTCACAAGGGTCACTCACCTTCCATCCCACTTGATCAGTTTGAATCTCCTATCCAGCACCTGCTGTAGGTTGCTTTCTTTCTGACTCAAGTTGTTCCTCAGACTCCCAAGCCATCCCCCTTCAGCCATTTTCAAATCTTTCCCCCATGCATTAGTAGATGTCAGTGCTTCTACTTCCACCATTTCCCACCTGCATTTGAGGGCTATGCTCTTCACACCACCTTCTTCCTGGCTGCCTTCTTGTGTGTCATACTTCCTTTTTTTGTTCCACCTGAGCTTTCTTGCTTCATTCTGCTTCTTCCAAGTGCCATGTTGGACTGCTGAGCTCTCCCTGCCTGTGATTAGAGGCTTCTGCACCTCTTTGAGGACCCTCCCTACCTCACTGACCCTGTCTGTCAACACAGGCTCACACCCCCCTCCTCTGCCAGCAACCTCTGCCCTACCTCACTCCCTGTGAATGCAGAGCCCCTTACATTTCCCCTTGATATCCTGCCTGAAATTCTCCTCCTCAGGCAAGCCCTCTGCCTCTTCAATGGCCTTGGAGAGGCCCATCACAAGGTTGAAGCAAGTAGGTAATGGTGTCAAACTGATTGCTCTCATTCCTTGGGGGTTCATGGTTGATGTCCATTGGCAAAGTAGCCAGTGGTGATTCAATGCTGATTAAAGGCAGGTAAGTGCACAGCGCTGTCAGTGCCAAGCCCCACAGTCAGTGGTGTGCTTGACTGCTTTGTTGTATCCACTTAAGATGCTCCAAACCCCCCATGTAAGTCAATGCAAGGCAGTGGCTAGGTTAGGTGTGGGCAGTGTAGTAGTGGGATGCATGATGTGGCAGTATATATTGAGAGTGAACTCTCATGATAGGGGCTTTCCACTTCAATTTGTTTGTGTGAAAGGATATGTGCATTCACCTCATACAAGCTGCTTCTCATCAGTGAATTAAATGCAATACAAACTCAAATCCCCCATTATTCCACCTGTGCAACTCAGATGTGGCAACAGGACTAAATCATGCAGACCCAATCTCTATCATGCACTGGTTGTTTTGGAGGTTGGAACTTATTGTAGTTCACTCACCAGGTCTGAAACATATGTATTTTATATGCTAAAGGTTTGAGAACATGGCATAAATTCAAATTTCTCAAAGAAGGGCAGACGTACAAATAATACCTTATGCAAGCTGGGTGGTATATAAGTGCACTTGAGTGATATTTGCATCTGAGCATAGCCACACTGACTTCCATTTCCTTCCCACCATGCCATATTCCCAAGGCATCCTGTTCAAAATTCACCACCATGTGTTAAACAAGTTCATTCTACAGTCCACTTTCATGGCCATGGAGAGAGACATCTGGGTGGGGTCATTGCCCCAGGTCATCTGGTACAGGCTTCCTGTAGAGCAGGAGTATGACCACCCTGGAGGCAAGTATGTGCAATCCTCCTACACTTCCACAGTGACTCAGGAAGAAGGTTTCGCACACCTGATGAAGTTGCTGCACCAGTGAGTCAAAGAGTACAACCTCCATGCTCACTGCTCTGATCACCAAGCCACCTACTATATAGGGACTTGTTTGACTTCATTCTCACATTTGATGGCTCTTCGACAATTGGCCACCAGGTCAAAAACACACTGCTTGAAACCATAGAATGCATTGCCATTGACAAGACAGGCAATCTTTGGGATGTGTTGTCATAGGCTGTTTGTCATAACCTGCATCCCTTGCAGACAAACAGCGTCATGGTCCTCTTCAAGGAGCACCATGGTCCTGATTCAAAGCTGATAGCAAGGGAGATCTCCTTGCATTCCTTGCCCGGTTGCCCATGGGGCATCTTGTTTTCTGCCTGTGGCAAAGAGGGATGCAATCTGACCTTTTACAATTTCAATGTGCAATCCAGTCCAAAAGGTGTTCAAATTTGGTGCATGCTATGCAGCTGGCATTCACCTAAGGTCACCTATGAGGATGCCAGCAAATACAGTACATCATGCCTGTGGACAAGTCCTTTCCCAATATGTTTTGGCACAGCTACTCTGTGTCTGCTCTGTTGGCAGCCCTTTTCATCACTGCTGCCAGCCATGAGAAACACCACACTTCATCTCTGTGCCAGATACAAAAAAAGAACTAGTATAAAAGTAGACATATATTTAGATTGGTGCAGGTCCTTTTTGCTGTGAATAAATGCTATTTTTCCCATACACTGAATGTAGACCCCATCCAGTGAGTTTGGACTGCTGGTTAGAAACTCTGGCAGCACTGTACAAGTGGCCATGGACTCAGGGCACACAGATACATGACTATTGTCTTTTCATGTACTCAGCTGTTGTCTTTTTGGATTCAAAATAAATACCAGAAATGTGTCACTCTTTCACCTACCACTTCTCCAGATGCTAACCACCCTCAAATTCCACAGCCAGGTCTGTGCTCTCCACTGCATTGATGATGAGCCTCCCCCCACTTTGTCTTCCAGTGCTGTTGCTGGCCCAAGCACTTCCACCTTTGGTGTCCAAACAAGCCAAGGTAGGGCATTTGTGCCAACCTCCTCTTTCGGTCATGCTCATTTCCACAGGCAGCCAAGGCAAGGTCACTGTGAAGAAGGAGTACTGCAACTTCTGTGGCAAATTTTTCCAAGATGCCAGTATTTGTACTGATTGTGGCACCTTAGTGTGCCACCAGTATGAGAGGGGCAGTTCAGGCTGCATTTCCTTCAACTCAGTCAAATCTAGCATGGTGTTTTGCTGTATTCTTTGCCACCATAGGTGAGGAAACAGTGATTGGCAGATTGGCAGCCCCCTTCCAGTATATCTGATTCCCCCTTGCACCCATGTTTGCATCTGACCAGCCTCCTTACAGTATGAATTCATTGGCTATACAGTAGCAGCAGGTGAAGGTCCAAGCTTGCATGGCCCATGATCATGGAGACCCTCACAGATTCACTAGAAACCTCCTTCTTCCCTGCCACACTCTCCCTGGACTTCAAGCACCAGTACTGTGCCTAGCCCAAGAACGTCTATGCCCTCTCTTTCAGACTTTGTTTTTTTTTCACATTGACTTACACACTTGCTTCCATCAGTTATTCTGGCAACATATAGACCTGTGGAAATCTGTGCACACTGCTACTGAAGTGCCCATGACTGAGGCATGTTGCTTTAACAAGCACTCCCTTCACAGCAGCCTGTTGTGCAATACATTCACAGTGCTGCAGCTTCCAGTTGAGCTGAAATCAGGCCTGCTGCTCACACCTGACAGTCTGTTGACAGCACTGGAGGCCATCTGATGTTTCTGCAGGAGATCCTTTCTGGATGCCATTGCCCAAGCCTTCCATATACATGGGCAGCAGGGAGACCCCCAGGTTCCTACTCAGTCTTGGTATAACAGCTTGAAAGGGACATGTGATGGCTGGAGATGGCTGAAGGAGACTTTTCCTGATTGCAGGCAGTGCAACAGTCAGGTTTCTGGAGACTTTAGGGGGCTTAAAGTTGGCAGTGGAAAGGCGGGCAGCAGTTTCCTTTCTCACTGCATCTGCTATTTTTTTTACACCCAATATCATGGCTTCAGCTCAGTGTTTGATTTCATGGTGGGCTTTGGTGCTGCCTCACCTGACATGCAGCTCTACCAGAGGGCCATCAGTCAAATCATTGAGAATATTGGCATCAACAAAATGGACAGCATTTAGAACACTGCCCTACACACTGTGGGCCATGACATCAGCCTCCTGCATTCCACCAACATTGTTTGCATTCACAAGGACTGTGGCAACACCTTCATTTCCTATCACTTGATCACCCTCCATGTCCCCACCATCAGACCCTGGGGTATTGAGTTCACCCATTGTGACACCCCTGGCTGCAAACACTCCAGGCAAGACCTCCTATTCAAGTATGAAAAGCACCACATTTGCATGACCTGCAGGAAGTGCACATGGAGGTCTGGCTGGGTCACTAAGTGGGACATTTTACCACATGTACCACATGTTGGGTGTTTGAACAGCAAACTTTCGGATGTATATTGGTGCAAATACCCCCTGTCAGATGAGTTGAGGCACATAAATATTCTACACTAACATGGTCTCCAAGCTGTTGCATGATGTGAAAGGGTGAAATAACAGACAAATTTAACTCTACTATGTTGGTTACACTCAATCACACCTGTTATTTAACATGAATCACACATCACATTTGTATGTACTATGCAAGCAATACAAATGTTTTATGAATGATATTCAAGCCATAGTATTCTTTGAAATTATATTATAACATGAGGAGAGGGAATAACAAACTTGCATTGATGTGGAATGATGGAATGAGGAGTGATGAATGACGAAGCATTACAGAAATTGATGTTCAGTGCTGGACATATCCTCTTCCAGTAGGAAGTACTAAGCTCAGTAGGCTGTAGTGGCAGCTACTGACTGTATTCACCTGTAGGAAGTACTAAGCTACAGGGATATGTAAGTATGAGATATAATGAGTGTAACAGTAAGTCTTACCTC